>VNJQ01003037.1:0-17157 GCA_008042515.1 Drosophila truncata | reverse complement strand
CTTTAGTTACGTTCTTATTTCTCTATTTTTCATTTCGATACTTCAACCATCGATATAATCCATCAGTATCGCGAAAAGGTAGCGGACTATTTTTACGATCCCGTTTTGGTGATCATGTTTACTAAAATCTTGCAAAAAATTAGGGATGACACGCGCTATCGATAGAAATCCATCAGTGATCAGTGATCATGTTGTTCTGGTGAACGCGTATGATCATAACGCCGTCTCAAAAAACATCAGCTTGGAACCTATCGTTATCTTCCTGCTTCCCGCCAACATTGATTTGAATTTGCTTATAAGATAATTGAAATAAATAACAGGTAACAATAACTAAAAAGCAACTGGAGACATTTTAAAATATTCCTAAAATTGTCCAAGTAATAGTTTTGGACCAGAGACCTCATAAAATAATTTATTGCTGAATGTGGTGCCTTATTTCATTGAAAAGGCGTGCTGTCAAATTTATTTCATTTTAATGCATCACTGTACACTTCATTCTTGCTTACAAAATCATAATAATAATTATATAAATAATTATCAATTCGTTAAAATTAAGTAATTAATGACTGACCACTGCTTTCATTAATAATAATTTATTTTTTCTTTAGTTACGTTCTTTTTTCTCTATTTTTCATTTCGATACATCAAACATCGATATAATCCATCACTATCTCGAAAAGGTAGCGGACTATTTTTACGATCCCTTTTTGGTGATCATGTTTACTAAAATCTTGCAAAAAATTAGGGATGACACGCACTATCGATAGAAATCCATCAGTGATCAGTGATCATGTTGTTCTGGTGAACGCAACCATTAGCATTTGCATGAAGCCGTGCATTCGAAATTTCAAACAGCAACAACTTTTAGAAACAAAATCGTATTTGATCTATTGAGATCTTAAATTAAAGATTGATCTATACATAATGCATCTGGAGAAACAGTCCAAAACATAACCTTAAAAGATCAAAAAACGACCATTTTCGGGTATTTAATCTCAAATATCTCAAAATCCTGAAGTTCTTGGTAAATTCTGACACGGGATTCGGAATTTATGAACCAAATTTCTTCGGAAATAAATCAGATTTTTCCAAGAACTCACATTACCCCGATACCCCGAAGTGTAACTAAAATAGACTTTCACAAAATAGTGTTATTCGATCAAATTAGTTTTACGAAAAAACTTTGACAGGAAAGTTAACTATTAATATCTTGATTTAAAGTAAATACTTTCAATTTAAAATTGTATGTTGAATAATTAAATTTGGAGCACTCCAGCTATCGCCTGATCTACTTAAAGGGCAATTTGAAAGTGATAAATGAAAAAGCGTTCACGATTGCAAAACTATTTTTAGAAAGTACCGTTAGATTTCCAATCCGGTATGCCAAAGGGAAGTTTAGACTTTTAAAAGACAATTTCGTTACATTTTGCTTAAATTATGCGTCAGTACATTTTTGATTTTTGGCCTTTTGATGGATCCACTGTGAAGTGGGCGAAACAAATTCAATAACCACCCTTTTTAAGAAATTTACATTAAGAAATAAAGTATTTTATTTGGTTTTAGTTAACTTTTAAACAAAATCAATAACTATTGGTTTCAGCAGATTATTTTTACGTAAGAACTCTTTATAGTAATCCACCACTGAAATGTTGTTCTGCTAAACGCAATAATTACAATAAAGGAAGCCAACTTGCAGTTTGTAATTGCATCGTTAAAAATCGATACATTTTGTAAAAAAATAACAAGAAAAATGAAAATGTACATACATACATATAAATGTGAAACATATTTACACATAATACATTATTTAAATTTTTTATGGAATTGAAAACATTAAAAAATTTTATAAAATAGCTATAAATTAGAAACAAACAAGTAATACAGACTTTCATTAGGCTGATGTCAAAGTGCGAGCGAGAAGCGATGCGATAATATTGGGCGAGAGCGAGCGATAAACCTCTGCAACCTTTTTCATATGCAATCGCTTGAAAGATGTCGGAGTGAGAGCGAAGCGAGAAGCGAGTTCAAGCGAGAAAGCGAGAGAGCAGTTTGCAACTTGCTTTATCGCTTCAAATCGCTCAGAACGTACAATTGTTTTGTTGCATTCTGAGCTTTATTTACAGGATTCTCATGCGTTTTGTTTTCTTTTTATTGCATTTGGTGTCATTTGTGAGAGAACCCCAGAACGAAATGGACATTGAAAATTTAATTAATTTAATTAATTAATTAATGAACTTTTTTGGATGCTTTCGTAAGTCATTTTAAAAATTTGCGAACTCTCCTTTACTGTCCCTACTGCAGTTCAGCGAGTGGACGCCGACTTTTTTTAATACAAAATTTATTGTTGCACTGGAAGCAAAGAAATCTTCGTCCGAATCCATTACGATCAAATTAATAACTGAAAATAAAAAATGTAGCTCGCTTCTCACAAAGCTTTCACTCTGCCACCCTCCCTCTTTGCTTACAGCTTCTCGCATCGCTTCGCTTCGCTTCTTGCTCCCACTCTGACATCAGCCTTACAGTTACCAAATTTATATATTTGCATTTCCTCTACATTAAACAATCGTTTCTATGGTAGCTATATGACAATTCGGTTTGCATAAAATTAAAACCGAAATTCTTAAATGATAAAAAACATCGAAGAGTAAATAAAAATATGATTAAGATCAGCGAACTTATAAATTCTTTTCTCTATATATTCCTATGAAAATTTCATATGGAAATTGCGATTCCCATTGCAGCAATATATGTACATATATATTATAGTAGTAGACTTTTATAAAATTAAAATTAAAATTTTAAAATAATACAAAATGCAAATGTGTTGCATCAAATGAAAATCCGATCTGGTCCGTTTGGACTTACAATTTATGTACATATTTATTGATATAATGAGAATAGTAAGGAGACTAATCAAATAGTTTAAAAACTAAGAGACTAGATTTCGTAGAACAGAACACTTGGACATTGCTATATCGACTCGGCTGAAGATACTAATTTTTCCTGTGACGAAGTAACGAATATTTCTCTTTATTTTGATGACTGATTGTTGGTCAATGTAAAAACGTAGCATTAAAATCTGGTGCAAAGCGCAGGACCTCAAGGACGAGAGAAGAGAAACTTTACAGTGCTTTCTCTTTCGTAACTAATATCGTGCTTTTTCTCTTTGGCAAAAAAACTTTTGTGAGAGATGGACAGCGAAATAAAATCCACTGGAAGGATTGTTGTTGTTGCGTCTGCTGATGCTGCCTGCTTATTGCTTTTATCTACTTGGCCACCTCTGCTGCTGCGCTGGTTAGGTGCTTTTTGGTGTTGTTGTTGTGCTGCTGCGTCGTGCAAGAACTGATTTCGCGTTGTGCTTATCATTTCATGGTTCAAATCAGTCAACTCGATGGTAATTCAAAGAATAGACGTCCGTTAACGCGTTTCGACAAAAAGTTTACAAAATAAATAGACAATTGAAAGAACAATAAAAAAGGTTAAAACAGTATGTGAAACTATATAAAAATAAGGTTAACATAAAAAAGGTTTGTTAAAATTTTGTGGCCCTTTTTTGTTAGGTCAGTGTAAATATTAATGACGTCGTATATGGTTCATAAAAAAGTTTTTAAATGTCTACATATAACTAAAATCATATTAATAAAAATACATATTCTTCATCTGTGTAATCCTTTTTTTTCTTTCTTTTTGCGCTTTTTGCCTATGGCTATGGCTAACACTTTCTTTTTCTCTTACACACAGCATCCAACGCCATCATCTATTGTACCATTCTTGTTGGTACTTCTTGCTTAAGTTTTTGTGGAAGCCTGAAAGCTTTTTCTGGGTCGCCGTTACACATACAATCATCAGGATTTTTTCAAGGAAGGTCCTCCCTTCTCACCATATCCACGGGGGTGAAACCCCCAGAGGAACTCATTCCGGCTTTTAAGCTTAGACACAAACCCAACGCGCTGAATAAGTTAGGAACATCTGGTAAAAAAGGGTATAAATTTAACGGTAGCGTAGAAAAATCTGTTTCTTGGAGATATTAAATATTTTCAATCTAGTTTTATTTACTCTGACCTATGGTAGTTTTTGTGATTCATTTCTTCTTATACAAATAGGATGACTATTTTACATATGTTTCTATAGAAATTATCGGTAAATATATTAAAAAACTAGAAAAGACGCTAATTTCGGCTCGACGAAGTTCATATACCCTTGAAGATTGCAACTGAATTATAGAATTAAAAACGAAATTCTAAAATTATAATTAATGGCCGAATCTCAAATTTGTTGAAAATATTTTAAGAAACAGCCGAGTTATAATTTTTTCTACTATTTCCCTGATTGTTTCTATGGCAGCTATAGGATAAAGTCGTCCGATTTTCATTAAATTAAAATCTGGAAATTCTGGAATAATAATATGTGGCCAAATCTGCCAAAAATTTCATTAAAATATATTGAGAAATAGCGACGCTGTGATTTTTTTATTATTATCTGTGTTCCAATCGCAGCTATAGGATAAAGTCGTCCGATTCTAATGAAATTAAAATCGAAATTCTGGAAATTCTGGCTAAGTGGTAAAAACTGACAAAGTTATAATTTTTTTTCGAAAAAAATTTTTTTTTCCTATATGATCCTTACAGTTTTTGATTCTAGTTCGTAAGCTTTAAAATAAGTACTGAAATGTACCTACCAGGCTTTACTGGAGCCACCCTACTCTATCTTCATTTCTGTTTTTGTATGAAATTACCGTTTTTACACAGATAGAAAAATCCGGGATATTGTTGCCGAAATTAATCCCAAATGGGAATATTTTTTGATTGAGTCCGGGCTTTCTTGTTATAAGTATGAAACAACCCCAAATTCTTGATTTAATCTTCATTCAATACCAAAAATTAAAAATTCGAATGTAATTCAATCCTAAGTATTCCTTTAACTATTAAACTAAACCTTATTAAACTATGCATTAATTTCAAAATGGCTGATTGATTTTTTTTCAATTAGTAAGCTATGTATGTATGTATATAAATCCCAACCAGCTTTCAAATAAACTAAGTTTCGCTTGAGCTTCGACATGAAAGAATTTTTATTTAAATCTGTAAATATATATATAATTCAGTTATTAAATCATATAATCTAGGAAAGAAATCGCAAATGAAAGCTTACTTACATTTTTCGTGCCGGCTAAGATTCGGGCCCGGGTTCCCAAGAGTTCGCAGACCGTCCGCTTACCACATCGGCTACTGAGGCAACGCTAACTCTAACACCGAGAACGCTTATACATACGATTTCAAGGATTAAGAATAATTATGATTGAATCAAGAATGTTTGGGATTTTTTCCCCCGTTAAAATAATAATATCATTAGGTTGTTTGGTAATGACATACCGGTTTTTACATTCAAATTTCGCGCTTCGCTTGTGAAGTCAAATATATACGTATCTGGCAATGCTGTATATCGTTTGAAAGGTATTGGCATCACCTTTAAAATGGCATATAGTTTGTTTACATGAGCTTCCACGTTAAGCGCTGCGGAATCTGCGGAATGTCTTAAGAGATAACAAACTTTCGATTCAAACCGCCGAACAGTGGTTTAGGCAATTCCAAAGTGGCAATTTTGATACCGAAACACCCAAGCCTACCGGACGACTAGTGACCGTTGATACGGATAAAATCATGGAAATAGTGGATCGAGGTCGTCATGTGACTATTAGAACCATCGCAGATGAGCTGCAACTAAAGACGGAAACCGTCCATAGGCATTTAAAGTTGAAAAATTTAACAAAAAAGCTCGATGTATGGTGCCTAATGAGTTATCCCAAAAAAACCTTTTCGACCGTGTATCAATCTGCGAATTTTTATTGCACCTTAATAAACTCGACTCATTTCTGGATCGGTTAGTCACTGGTGATGAAAAATGGATCACATATAACAACATAAAGCGTAAAAGATCATGGTCCAAGCACGGTGAGTCGTCTTAAACGGTGGCAAAGCCAGGACTGACGGGTCAGAAGGTGTTGCTGAGTGTATGGTGGGATATCAGAGGAATTATTTATCATGAAGTGTTTCCCTATGGCCAAACCATCAATTCTGACCTATACTGTGAACAACTGGAGCGATCGAAGATTGCACTTGAACAGAAGCGGCCAGCCATGGTGAATCGTAATCTATGGACAAAAATTGAGTTCAAGGAAGGATTGTGAAAATCGATTCGCCGAGTTTTTTGCCATTAAAGACAAGGACTTCTTTAGGAAAGGCATATACAAGTTACCATCAAAATGGCAGAAAATCATCGAAGACAACGGTATATATACTTAAATCGGACAATGCTAACTATGTTAAAATCGTCGTCAAAAATCAATAAAGAAACCAATATGTCATTATCAAACAACCTAATATTTTTTAAAAAGTATCGCTATCTCTTTCTCATCAAAAACTATTCTAACCGAATCTTTAAAAATTGGTTGGCATAATTTAAGACTGTTTGGGCTTGTTTTAAAACTTGGACTCCTGAACGGGATTAATTTAAGATTTTTTAGGCTTATATTATCACTTTAATCCCGAATCAGGCTATATTTAAGATTTTTAGGCTTATCTTACGACTTTAATCCCGAAACGGGATTAAATCAATATTTTTTTTAGTAATAAAATACTTTAATTCCGAAACAGGATTAATCAGACCATTTAATCTCGAATAGTACTTGAAAATTTCAAGACGCAAGAACACCAAAAGCCAGAAAAATATTCTTGAGTTTTTCATTCTACACTTTTATCTGTGTAGGGTCAATGGTCACTACCACCTCGTTCACCATTCACTAGTGGGTAAGGTACCCTGAAATGGGTAGTACAAAGGTCCCACAGGGGTGGTGATATGGGTAACCACTACTAAATAAAAAGAGAAAAAAAGGTTTTTGTTGCCGAATTTAGTCCGAAATTGGTAAATCACGAACTTCCGAGACCTGTAACAAATGTACACATCAAGGCAAATCCGAAATCTGAAAATGTTAAAGAGACGTCCGAAAATGTTATCAACACTTTTATTCAGAGTGGAAATTGGCGAATCCGGTCCGTTCCGACATATGTACGAGTGAGAGTATATAGAGAAGACCAACTTCAAAATTTCATTCAGATAGCTTTAAAACTGAGAGACTAGGGACGGACATGGATAGATCATCTCGCCATCTTGCGGTAACCGATGTTTTTCTTGAATAACTTCCTGGCCCGATGTATGATTGACAAATTTCTGACCATTTTAGAAACAACAATGCTGCACAATTTTTACCATGACGCATTACACACCAAAACAAAGAGCTAAAAATGTACAATTTGATTCCCAAAATAATTAGTGCCTTCAGTGAAGAGAATTCGCGCGTTAGTTCAATGTTCAAGTTCAATGAAACTGGGTCTTTGGCAACATACACGCCCAAAGTTAACCCACATCCGCTTCGAATTACTGAAGCCATTAATGCTGTACGAGCGGATGTTCAATACCATCCAAATACCTCATATCGTCGCCATACTCAGAAGTTTGGCCTGTCTTCGACAACACAGCATTTTGATGATCGATTTGCGTTTATTATCTTACAAGATGTTGATGGCTCAACATTTATTGCCAGATGACAAGCCGGGTCGCATTGACTAAACATAAAGAACATCCTTATCTCAAAAAAAAAGGAATTTTGAGATCGCACCGAGATCACAGGATCAACTTATACAGCTGTAAGTGGAATACCACTGTCGCTTGAAATCGGGGAAAAATTGGTTGATTTGTTTTGAAAATAATTCCGATATCGTAATTGTAAATTTGATTAAGAGATGCGGTTTCAAGTTGAAAATATCGGAGCGAATCGAATATCGAATATGGGAACGAATTGAAAATAATGTTTAACACTTTATCAAAATTTTAATATTATATTCTGCTGTACCTAGGAACACAAATGATTTCCAGATAAGATTGGTTTTATACTTGACGGAAACTAATCTATTTTAAATAATCCAATTTTAAACTTGTAATACTGTACAAGGGAAAGGCAAACTTGGAAGTCCCGACTTGCTGCTATTTTTATTTTACTAAATATATCCAATTTGAAATATATTAAATTCAATCGTTTATATTTCTTACTTTCAGCAATTCTTTGTAAAATGGTTTAAAAAGAAGAACTAACCGATCTAACTAACTAATCTATTAAAAATGGGTTTTTTATGATTAATATAAATATAAAGGAATCGAAAAGATAGAATATCCTGTATATGTTAAAAATGCAACTGTTAAAAGGAATACAAACAATGCTGGTAGTCCTAGTGGCTTCTACATTCAGTAAATCAGTGTCGAAGCTAAAGGGACTAAGTAGCAATGGTCAGGATACAGTTTCCGTGTCTCTGCCTGGCGATATAGTCCTTGGCGGCCTATTTCCTGTTCACGAAAAGGGCGATGGAGCCCCATGTGGACCAAAAGTATACAATCGTGGAGTTCAACGTTTGGAAGCGATGCTTTATGCAATAGATCGAGTCAACAATGACTCTAATATACTTCCTGGAATCACGATAGGTGTCCATATATTGGATACTTGCTCGAGAGATACATATGCCCTAAATCAGTCCCTTCAATTTGTTCGAGCTTCACTTAACAACATGGACACTTCCGTATTCGAGTGTTCGGATTCATCAATTCCGCAACTGAGGAAGAATGCATCGTCGGGTCCAGTTTTTGGAGTAATTGGTGGATCGTATAGTTCGGTATCATTGCAAGTGGCCAACTTGTTGCGTTTATTTCATATACCACAAATATCACCAGCATCTACGGCTAAAACATTATCGGATAAGTCCCGTTTTGATCTGTTTGCCAGAACAGTGCCTCCAGATACATTTCAATCGGTAGCTTTAGTAGATATAATCAAAAATTTCAACTGGTCTTATGTTTCTACCATACATTCAGAGGGGTCTTATGGTAAGTTGACACTTTCGTTTCTCTGGTGGGTCTTACATTTTATACATTTTCAGGTGAATATGGTATCGAAGCCTTTCACAAAGAAGCCAACGAGCGTCATGTCTGCATTGCGGCCGCTGAAAAAGTACCAAGTGCAGCAGACGATAAGGTTTTTGATTCGATTCTGAGTAAACTTCAAAAGAAGCCCAATGCTCGCGGCGTTGTACTATTTACGAGAGCAGAAGATGCTCGACGTATTTTACTTGCGGCAAAGCGTGCTAATTTATCGCAACCCTTTCACTGGATCGCTAGCGACGGTTGGGGAAAGCAACAGAAATTATTGGAGGGACTAGAGGATATTGCTGAGGGCGCTATCACCGTAGAGCTCCAATCGGAAATCATTGAAGATTTTGATCGTTATATGATGCAACTGACGCCGGAGACGAATCAGCGAAATCCTTGGTTTGCTGAGTACTGGGAGGATACGTTTAATTGTGTCTTGGAACCTGAATCAGTATCGAGTATTAACAAGTCCTTTGATAAATCAAAAACCATTTGCGATGCTAATTTACGGTTATCAGAGAAAGTTGGGTACGTTTTCCTTAGCACCATTACCATTTATTTTCATGTCTACGTACCCGCAGTACCATTTATCAACAATTCATCAACAGCCAAGTCAGTGTAGTTAAAAAACATATAAAACATATTGGTTTCGCCTTGAAATATTTTAGATACGAACAAGAATCAAAGACTCAATTTGTTGTGGATGCTGTATACGCATTTGCCTATGCACTAGACAATTTGCATAATGATCGATGTAATATTCAAAGTGATCAGACCACGGAACAGCGAAATCAACATCAACACAGCGAGTCGGTGTGGTATAGACCAATTTCAACAAATAGCAAGTCCCAAGCCTGTCCTGACATGGCCAATTACGATGGCAAGGACTTTTATAATAATTATTTACTGAACGTGTCATTTATAGGTACTATTATTTACTTTTTATTTAATAATTCTATTAACTAAATTTTTTTAAAGATCTTGCTGGCAGTGAGGTTAAATTTGATCGACAAGGCGACGGATTGGCTAGATATGATATTTTGAATTATCAACGCCTGGAAAACTCATCGGGATATCAATATAAGGTACATGATATTGATATATGTATGTATGTATATTGAATAAGTTAAATTAGTTTCTCATAATTAATAAGTTATCATATAATATTATACACCACACGATAGTAATAATATGGAAAATAATCAGAATAACAAAATTTTACTGGATTCTAGATTTAATATCTATATATATTCTAATGTATTTATATTCTTATTATTAATTAATCCTTTTTACTTAAATTTCCTGTTTTCCTACACTTTAATTAAAAGTTTGAAATCCAGTAAAGGAGTCATTTCCGACCTTTTTAAGTATGTATGTATATTCCTGATCAGCATCAGCAACCGAGTCAATTTTGCTACATACATACATATGCCCGCCAGTCCGTCGGTCTGTTCATTTCTTCGGTAACTTGTCCCTTAGCTTTGAAGCTATCTGAATGAATCTTTTCAGTTCGTCTCCTGACTGTTCTCAATCGGTATAATTTGGACGGACCACTGATATATCGATTATATTTTCTGTAATTGAGTCGTATTGGGAACCCATTGAATATTTTTTAACTTAAAAAAAAGAATGTGAACATTGCAAGTGTGTTGGTGCATGTGTTATTTGGAGCCCTTTGCCTGGGCTGCCTCTTGTATATATAATATGTATAAAGTAAAAAGTCTATATCTCAGATATTTATGGCACATCGCAATGAAATTTAGACAATCTGTGTGTTTTGATAAAATACATCAAGGTTGTGAATATGGTTTACCTAACATTATAAATTTAGGAAATATACGTTTTTTTCAAATAGATCCCCAAAAAAGGGGAGCAGCAAAAATTTATAACAAACTAGATCTGCATGCAGATATAAGAAGTCTAAGTCCCAAGTTTGGTGTCTCTAGCTCTTATAGTCTCCGAGATCTAGGCGTTCATACAGACAGACGGACAGATAGACAGGCAAACAGACTGCCACGCCTCCTTCTGCCTGATACAAAAAATCGCACTCGCACAAATATATAATACTTTTGTACCTTTGGTACATCGTATAAAAAGAATGTATTCGAGAACTCACTAATTTTTTAAATTATAAAAATACAACACCTCAAATACAATACAAATACATAAAAATTTAATTTTTATACCCTTGCAGAGGGTATTATAATTTTGGTCAAAAGTGTGCAACGCAGTGAAGGAGACATCTCCGACCCTATAAAGTATATATATTCTTGGTCAGGATCACCTCCTGAGTTGATATAAGCATGTCCGTCTGTCCGTCTGTCCGTCTGTCTGTTTCTACGCAAACTAGTCTCTCAGTTTTTAAGCTATCGACTTGAAACTTTGCACACACCCTTCTTTCCTTTGCACGCAGTATATAAGTCGGAAAAGCCGGGATCGGCCGACTATATCCTATAGCTGCCATATAACTGATTGATTGGAAATGGTATAACTTCGGTGTTTTTAGAGTTAGAGAATTCAGATTTTGTACGAATTGTACAATTTCATAAGGATCGGCCGACTATATCCTATAGCTGCCATATAACTGATTGATCGGAAATGCTATAACTTCGGCGATTTTAAAGTTATAGAGTTCAAATTTAGTAAGAATGCTATTTTTGGCAAAATACTACGACAAACCAAATTTTATCAGGATCTGCCGACTATAAGATATAGCTATAGATATAATAATATAACTGAAAAATCGAAAATTGCCCATCTTTTGTGTTTTTGAAGAATATTCTGCAAGGGTATATAAACTTCGGCTCCGCCCGAAGTTAGCTTTCCTTTCTTGTTAAAACTATTAAATTGACATATCTCAAAAACCCGCCTCGAAAACTATCGGAGAAGTATATTTTGTTCTTTTGATTTATTTAATTTTTTTATTAATTTTTTTCTGCCTGTGTAATAAACTGGCTTTTGTACTTTTTATATAACTAAAGTCAGCAACTGTTTGACTATTTTTAGGTAATTGGTAAATGGTTTAATGGATTGCAGCTAAACTCACAGACAGTTGTATGGAATAAGGAAGCGGAACAACCAACGTCTGCTTGTTCTCTGCCCTGTGAGGCTGGGATGATAAAGAAGCAACAGGTAAAATTTAATTTATTTGCCTAAATATTTCCTATACAATTTATTTCTTATAAAGGGCGACACTTGCTGCTGGATTTGTGACAGCTGCGAATCATACGAATATGTTTTTGATGAATTCACGTGCAGGGACTGCGGCCCTGGACTATGGCCTTATGCTGACAAACTATCTTGCTTCTCCCTTGACATTCAGTATATGCGATGGAATTCGCTTTTTGCCATTATTCCTATGGCCATTGCCATTTTGGGCATTGCCGTGACTATAATAGTTATAGTTTTATTTGCCAAAAACCACGATACGCCACTGGTGAGAGCATCGGGCAGAGAGCTAAGCTATACTCTTCTATTTGGAATACTGGTCTGTTACTGCAACACTTTTGCGCTAATAGCCAAGCCCACAATTGGCTCTTGTGTACTTCAGAGATTTGGCATTGGCGTTGGGTTCTCTATCATCTATAGTGCCCTACTTACGAAAACGAATCGAATTTCACGAATATTTCATTCGGCCTCTAAGTCAGCACAACGTCTCAAATATATAAGTCCGCAGTCGCAGGTTATAATAACAGCATCATTAATCGGTAAGATATTTATATACATAAATATTTCTGTGGTTCCACAAAAATTTATTTTCGTTTCGACTCGACTCGACTCAAGATTATATATACATTCTGGGATCAGAAATTCAATGCGCTGCAAACTTCTGATAAATTATAATACCCTGTAAGAGATAAAAAGAAATTTACGTTTTACATTCATTGGTGCTGATATCGGGCGTTGGTGTTGATCAAGATTATATATACTTCTTTAGGATCAGAAATTCATGTTCAATGCGTTGTAAACTTCTTATAAATTATAACACCCTGCAAGAGATAAAAAGAAATTTACGTTTTACATAAATCGTGTAGTCGTTTTGTTAAATTGTATTTTTACCAAATGGACTTGGCTCGACATTTGATTAAGCTTTTGCAGCGCAACTGAAGTCAATTCATAGAAAAGGCAGTATCCAAAAAATTTCCTGTATTCTCATATCTTCGCTGGGTATTATAATTTTAGTCAGAAGTTTGCAAAGAGACAATTACATATATGAATTATTATACTCGGATTTCTTTTGTAATGCGTCTAGGGTCACACAGACTTAATAGGTAAACAATATCAAATATAACTATCTATTTCTGGAATCCTCGGCGAAGTACTCATGTTTTATGTATCTAAAATCCCATACATTTATTTTTTAACCTTCTCATGCACAAACACCAAAAAAATAATTTCCGACACTTTTTCAGCTCAAGAACCTCAACGTCATCTAAACCATAATATATTTTAAGTAGTAGTCATCTTTCTTGCTTTTTTGTAAAACCCTATGCAGCTGTTAAATCTTTAATGAAATCTTTAATTATTATTATTATTATTATTATTATTATAATTATTATTATTGCGGCAATATTATCGTAGTATATTATCGCAGTACTTACACATCCTTCAGCTTCCTTGGCTGGGATTCATTGCTGGTTTTATGTATTTCTTCCAGTGGGAAATACTGAATTTCAAGGGAGAATTACATAGTTCCGGTGAAGTGAACGTTATTTTTGGGAAAGTAAAGTATTAAGTAGAACGAGAGTGATAGGATAAACAAGGAGAGGAAGGGCATAGAGACAAACCGGAACAGACAAACATCGCAGGATCGATCCGAAAAATTAATTAAATTTAAAAGAGAACAAAAAGACAATATTTTCTTTTTCCACAGCTATACAAATAATAATCACGATGATTTGGATGGTTGTAGAGCCACCTGGAACACGTTTCTATTATCCCGACCGCACAGAGGTGATACTAAAATGCAAAATACAGGACATGTCTTTCCTATTTTCGCAGCTTTACAATATGATTCTAATCACAATTTGCACGGTATATGCAATTAAAACTAGGAAAATACCTGAAAATTTTAACGAATCCAAGTTTATTGGATTTACCATGTACACGACTTGTATAATATGGCTAGCTTTTGTGCCCATATACTTTGGCACTGGCAATTCATATGAGGTATGAAAGATTAAATCAAAATATATAAATTTGAGACATTATTAATTGATTTCCAGATACAAATAACCACATTGTGCATTTCAATAAGCCTTAGTGCTTCGGTGGCCCTAGTTTGCCTATATTCACCAAAAGTCTACATTCTCGTATTTCATCCAGACAAGAATGTACGCAAATTGACTATGAACAGCACGGTGTACAGACGATCAGCGGCAACCGGAACTGGTGCCGGAGGAGGAGCTCAAGGTGCACCGAATAGCTCCGGATATAGTCGGACACAAATGGGAGGAAGCAGCGCTACCGTGCCTGTTCAAGGTGGAGCAATATGTGGTGCTATGACGTCTTCAAGCAGCCAGCCTATACAACAAAATAGCCCAAAAAACAATGAAAAAGTAACAAGTACAATTGCCGAGTTTAGCAATGGCGAATATCTGGTTGAAGATGAATTTGAATATGCAGGGTCAAACTGTAGCAATTAAATAAGACATGAGAATCGTAATTATCAAGTTTTCAAAAGAACAAAGGACACATTTAGAAAAATAAAACGTATTCTCTTGTGTGGAACAGGTGTGTTGTAAAAGAAGTATGCTCGGCATATCATCTCTACTATATTTAGCATGCAATTTAAGGTTGCTGGGTTAAAAAACTACAGCTTTACCGTTAACAAATACTGTTTAATTTGTTTCATAATACAAATAATATTCAAGCAGTTGTTATAGGTTACATTTAAAATGTACGTTTTTATTATTTAGTTTTAATGATTTTATGTTTAGATTTTTAGTTGTCTTCCCAACTCTAGAAGTTGAAAACATATACATAATCTAGAAAGTTAGTAAATATCACAATTTATCATTTCTAATTTGACTTAATTTTAATCAAATTAATTGGTTCGATCTGAGCTGCCATAAAATTTACCTTTTCAAGATGAATATTATATATATTAAAAAAATTTAAGAATCTAAAAATTGTAACCTTTTTGTTTTTGAAAAATCAATATTTCGTTAAACTATATATGCATATTTGGAATAATACCGAAGCTCCTAATAACTATTTATAAGCTTTTTAACATCAACAATTTATCAAATAAATTACTTTATTTTGTATATAAGCATGTGTGCAATACACACATTATTAAATTTATAGTCCCACCTCTATACAAATTTTAGAGTAAGAAATAATAGATCATTCTATAAATAATATGCAGCTTTCAGAATTAAGAAAAATTTCAAAATAGTAAATCAGCTTATGACGTATGCATTATTTTATAAAAATGAGTACCTAATCGTGGTGATTAGTTTGAAAGGAAATTGTTGCCTTTAATTGCAGATGGAATTATTTAAAATATACAATTGCTCCAATTTAATTTAAAATTTTAAACAGCTTCTAAGTACAAATTAAAAAAGATTTCATTATTTTAAAAATGATTTAGATTCCAAATCCTTGCAACCATAAACCGTGTAAAAATGACAAACAATTAAAAGTTAATATTGAGTAAAAAATATTCAGAAATATATAATCTTGTTGATTTAGACGGATTTGCATATACATATATATTCTTTAAATGGATACTGTTTATCGTACTGGACAAACCTTTTCTATTACACAGGTCAACATGGTTTAGATGTTGGAAAGATGGGGCAACCGGAAGAACTGATGCTGACTTCGCCTGCTGACCATTCTCTACCGCGACGGAGTCGTAGGAGCCGAGCCGTGTTTTTACTCAATTCAAAGCTTTTTATGAGTACAACCAAATAGGTATAAAGTCTAACCACTGGACAGTGTTTTGGTATACAGTTCACTTACTGTACAGTGAGATATGATGATTATGAAGTCAGTAGGTCATAGCATAGGAATAGGATGTATAAATAAAATATTCTTTTTTTAAGTTATTAATATTCGAGTGGAAAAACATTCTTTTATTTACCATGGGTTCAGTGGTCGTAATTTTTTAGCGGTTGGCTGAGCCAAATCTTTTCTATAAGCAAAACTTACATATATGTACATACATACATATGTATGTGTAAATTTTATCTAGTTTTCCTTGCAATTACTTTTTATTTAGTATATTAAACTCATTTCAGTGAATACTGTACCCTTATAAAATATCACAGACATGATGTACAGCGCTGGAAAAAAAGAGGATAAATGTAGTACTCACTGTAAGTGTGAACAATACAAAAATGTTGCGCTACATTTTTCTGGCCTACTCCATAGACTGTACAGCAATGAATGAGTTCAGTATTAGTATAGGTCTATGAACTTAGAAATGAATACATTCATCCAGTATATATATATATATATATATTTTTTTTTTTTTTCGCGCGAAGGTCCCACGCCTACCTCCCGCCCAACCGACCGAGGGGCGCAGCCGTGTGACGTACGGCACGAACGCGTTCTAGATAGACGCGAGAGAAAGAAAATAGATAATAGAACGAGGAAAAATTAAGTTACAATTCTGGCTAATTCTACAAGCAATACAGTCTTTAGCTTTTGAAGGCTTTCAATGCCATCTATACTGTTAAAAAGACGATTGTAATCAGTACATAAAACCCTAAAGGGTTCATGCACTTCAAACTCTCGCCTACAGTGGTTAACTACTAAAGGGATATAGTAGATGTTAAACGGGGAACATGGAAGTTGAGAAGGCCTAGTAGGTAGGGGCTCTCCACATCACCATGTATAAGTTTATGTAAAAAGACGACGCCGAGCATCGTCCTACGATTAGCTAGAGAAGGTAAGTTAATTAAAAGAAGTCTACTAGAATAAGACGGCAATCTTAGGTCAACATCCCAGGCTAGGCCTCGGAGGGTAAAAAGTAAAAAGTTCTTTTGGACAGATTCGATGCGGTTACTATGGACTCCGAATTGAGTCAAATTCCTTTGCCCACCTCTTAATGAATCCAAGCATGCCTCTGGCTTTGTTAACCATACAGGAAATATGTTCAGAGAACGAAAGTTTAGGATCCAAGCGGACCCCTAGATCATCTACCAGAGTAATTCTTTCCAAAGAGCAGTTGTT
>VNJQ01003033.1:0-23193 GCA_008042515.1 Drosophila truncata | reverse complement strand
GATGGACACACCGGCTGATCCCCAACATCGAGTCCTGGATGGAGAGGAGGCACGGGCAGGTAAACTTCTACCTGACCCAGGTGCTAAGCGGGCACGGCTGTTTCCGCGCCTACCTCAAAAGGTTTGGCCACGAGGAGGAGGACGGCTGCCCGGAGTGCGGATCAGGGATCGTCGAAGACGCAGAACACGTCTTTTTCGAGTGCCGCCGGTTCGACGAGGAGAGGGACGAGCTGGAGGCAGCAGCAGGGTCAGCAATCAGGCCGGAGACGCTGGTGTCGCTGATGCTGGCAGACCCAAGGGTCTGGAATGCCGCTGCGGAGTTTTCGGCGAGGATGATGAAGGCGCTGAGGACCCAGGAGAGGGCGAGAAATGAGAGGACGGGTTAAGGGACCTTCCGCTGCGCGAAGCATTGCTTTGCGGCCGTACCGCGCAGTGCGGGCTCCTCCCCCGTCATGCACAAATTGTGCTATTCACAGCATAGATGTAGTACAAACTTATAGAATAATAAACGAATACAAAAAAAAAAAAAACTATGGCTGGGCCATAGGCCTGGCCTGGGGCCACGCTCACCCGCTCTTCCTCGGTGAAGCTTGGCGTTGGTCCTCGATGCGTTGCTGGTCTGGCTGGGTTTATTAATTAATTTCACAGTTGGTCACTGTCAACTGGATCGCTTGCTGGTCAGAAACTAAGTGCCGACGCTGCCATTTGGTGGCTCGTCCGGGAGTGCTGCCGCGATCTAATGGCACGCGTCTCTCAGCGTGCGCCGATCGCTGCCTCCCTTTTCCTCCCTTGCAGAGCTTTCACAAGTCGTCGCGGGTGGCCTCCCTCGCACCTGCAGATGCGCTCCGCTCTCGGGTGCCTTCCGGCGGCTTCGCATTAGCGACCGCTGCCCGGATCGAGCGCCTCTGCCGCGATCTCGGCTCAGTGCGCAGCACGCTAGGCTTTCCGCTCTTCTCCTTTTCTCCAGCGTGTGCGCACTACGCCGTCCGCTCCTCTGCTCGCTCCTCGTCTTGAGCTAGCGGCTGCGCACTGGGCGTTTGCGCTCTTCTGCTCGCGCCCTCGCCCCTCTGCCGTCGCTGTTGGTCCGTTTTCTGGCCGCTCTTGAGCCACTGTTTGACCGCTGTTCGATCGCTGTCTTTTCCTCTCGGTTGGGCCGCTGTTATTCCCTTGCTGCTTGGCCGCTGTTGGGCCGCTGTTCGATCGCTGTCTTTTCCTTGCGGTTGGGCCGCTGTTTGGCCGCTGTTATTCCCTCGCTGCTTGGCCGCTTTTTGGGGTTGGGACGCGGTTATTTAGCCTCCATGGCTGTTGTTGGGCCGTTTCGTAGCCGCTGTTATTTAGCCTCCGTGGCTGTTGTGGGGCGTGTGTCTCGGTTGTGTGTGTGTGAGTGGCTTAACTGATTCCTACTTCTAGCTTAACTCTACTATTTACACCTAATCCTAACCTATTCCTAATATTTACATAAATTTACAAGAGTGATTCTTCACACGTTCGTTACTTATCAGTTTGGGATGGGCAATTTGCTAGTGATATCCTTGTCACTTAGGAGTATAAAAAGTAAACGTTGGTCGATTCTCAGTCCTACAGAATATACACAAAATTTCATTAAAATCGGTCGAGCCGTTTCGGAGGAGTTTGGCTACTAACACCGTTACACAAGAATTTTATATATATAGACATTTAACTGAAAAAACAGTCCGACAAAAATTGTTACCCTAACTGGACCTTGTTTACCTATGTTGTTAGTAAATCAAATAATAAATAAAACCCCAAATAAAAAATTACTCACACATTTCTTGCGTCCAGCTAGGACTCGAAAACCCATGTCACAGAATTCACAGACCGTCCGTTTACCCACTCGGCTACTGAGGCAAAGCTAACTCGGATATCGAGAACACTATTTCTATTCCAAGAAGAGAGCAGAAAAGATATGCATTTCTTTCTCCCTGAGGTAAACATTTTCTTCCTCATTTAAGAAAAATTTCGATCTCTCTCTCACCGAAAGCTGTTTTCAGTGAATTTTGATGTTTTGCTAGCGGAACTATTTCGACCCTTTTACGAACCATCCGCTTACGTCCGCTTTTTTGTCTGCTGGGCACCTCCACTAGGACGACCACCGGGTACCGAACGGGCAACGGGACGAGAGACAAAAAATCTGCTCAGCGGGCAAGCATCTCCACCGCCCGGCAACAATATTCCTTGTGTTAGGCTCATATGTGTATCTCAAACCAAACCCACCAGTAAGTAGTGTAAATAAATATGAATCTGTAGCTTAGATGAGCGTTTATGGTTGGATTCTGTTAGGAGCATGCGGAGTCCTGAAGCCGATTATACTATACTCGCGCCCGCTTTTACACTCTCTTCTCTGATCGGTCTCCCTTTTTCCAGCCAACAAGTTTACCACTCTACTTTCCCCATTTAAGTAATTTCTTAGTTAGCTTTAATCAAGAACTTGCGAAAAAAAATTTGGATTTGTCTAAAGCTTTCCCGAAGCCGATCTTATTTTCTTACGGATTACTGCGTGGATGCAGTATCGTTTCCGTTCCTTAAACAATAGGTCGCCGAAATTAACCCCCAGACCCGACTGATTTTCCACATGGAACAATTGATATTCCTGCTATTTTTAGAAATAATTTTTCTTGTATTAATTTTCCGATCGTCCTCGCAGCTACTTCCATATACATATACATATGATATGATCTGGCCCATTACAAGTTATAGACTACCTCCAATAGAAAGCATCCTGTGTATATGAGACCCACCTGTTCTAATGTACATATTTTGACCTTCTAAATCCGACTCAGGTCCCAACCAAGGACCTTTTTTCCGGAAGAATTAAACTACTATAGAAGTTTAATATCCCAAGTTCAAATATTAAGTACATCCAAATTTTTAAGCGTTGCTAATATGCATTTATATTTCTGGCTTTAACTTTTAACTATTTTAGTTTTGAGAAAAGACTGTGCGCAACACAATGATCTAATTCAGCAACATAGTCAAATAATTCTTCCACGCACGTCTCAGTTGTTTTAGATCGTCCATTTACACGATCATTGCACTCCTGGTATTTGTTGTACAATGACTCAATATGTGCCTTAGCATTGCATTTTTCCTGTTAAATTAATAACACATATGTTAATGTATTAAATAAAATAAAAAACAAGAAAGGAAGCTAACTTCGGCTCGCCGAAGTTTATATACCCTTGCAGATTGCAATTGGACGGTAAAATTAAAATCGAAATTCTGAAATAATAATAAGTGGCCAAATCCCAAATTTGATTTAAATATTTTGAGAAATAGCGAAACTATGAATTTTTTATTATTACCCTGATTGTTCCTATGGCAGCTATAGGATATAATCGGCCGATTTTCATGAAATTAAAACTACAATAATATTAGGTGGACAAATCTCAAATTTGATGAACATTTATTAAGAAGCTGCGGAGTTATGATTTTTTTTATTATTTTTCTGATTGTTCCTATGACAGCTATAGGATATAGTCGGCCGATTTTCATGAAATTAAAAATACAATTCTGAAATAATATTAGGTGGACAAATCTCAAATTTGATGAACATTTGTTAAGAAGCTGCGGAGTTATGATTTTTTTTATTATTTTCCTGATTGTTCCTATGACAGCTATAGGATATAGTCGTCTGATTTTCATGAAATTAAAAGCGAAATTCTAAAATAATAATTAATGGCCAAATATCAATTTTGGTGGTGTGATGAAAACTGACAAGTTATATTTTTTTTCGACAATTTTACCGATCGTTCCTATGGCAGCTATATGATATAGTCGTCCGATCCGGCCCGTTCCGACAAATGTACGAGTGAGAGTATATAGAAGACTAACTGCAAAGTTTCATTCAGATAGCTGTAAAACTAAGGGACTAATCTGCATAAAAACGGACACGGGAGCAAAAGGACAGACCGACATGGCTAGATCGACTCGGCTGTTGATGCTGATCAAGAATATATATACTTTATAGGATCGGAAATGCCTCCTTCACTGCGTTGCCAACTTCTGACTAAAATTAAAATACAGTACAAGGGTATTATAAATGTTTAAAATTATATGTACATACTCGAAGTGCGGCCTGAGGATCAACTAACTCGTCTTCGTCATCGGCTTTAACAATGGGAAGCGAGAACCAGCTTCTAAAGGCCATATTGCTAACTGAAAAAAAAAAAAAATAGATCGGATATGTAACAATTGAACCCTTAATATTAACTAAGGAAGACCAATATAAATAATTGCTTGATAAATATGAACATATTTACGAGAACACTTGGTTAATTATAATTAATAAATAAAAATGTATTTTAAAATTACTTTCTTAGATTGTGATATAATCAAAATCAGAACTTTACCTTAAAGAGTTGAAAAACCATCGATAGTATCATCGATTACATCGACATTATGTTTTTCTCTTAATTCAAATTTTCTGTAATAATAACATATTCACATCTATCAATTATTCAGTTTTAACTAACACAAGCTAAATTTCTAGTTAGTGGCATAGAAAGATTCGCTCTGAAATATTTGTTCTGATTTTTTCCTATCTTGCATACTGAGATGAGTTAAATGTCAAAGTACTTAACAACTATGAATGACACATTTCCTTGCAGTACCATTCATCAACAAATCATCAACAGACGAAGTAGTTTATTGATGATTCGTCGATGAATTGGCTCTAAATGAATTGACATATCCCTGGCTGTCATCAACAGCAATTTATCAACAAATCATCAAAATTTCATCGATGATTTAACAACAAATTATCACCATTTCAGATAGGATTCACCAAAAATTATCAAAGAATCATTAACAATCATGATTCATCAACGAATCATCGATGATTCATCAAAGCATTTTAGTTTGGCCTTTTTTTCGTTCTTGTTTTTGTTTTTATTTTTATTTTTACTACATAAATTTGTGATCTGTAAATTAAATGCATACATATGTTAGAATCAAATTGAACATTCCAGTATTTTGCACATATAGAAATACATACTAGTTTGAACTAAAAAGAAACTCCGTAAATCTTAACAGTTTAGCATTTAAACCATCTATATTGAAGTCGTATCCATGCTTTCTGCAAAGGAATTTAATAACTAAGCAAAAATACGTTTACTTACCCTAAAATATTTTAATTTTTACGCAACATTAACTACAGTATATGCCAAACCCTTTCAATTAAAACAAAGCCTTTTCAAAATGAAAAGAACATTGGGAGAACCGTGACAAAACACGAAAAAATGTTCCATCCCCATCTCCCTCTCTTTCTAACTTGCGAGCCCTGCCGCATGTCGCTGCTCCGAAAATAACAACACACATACAGTACGAACTTCCAGAAGTGGTTTTTGTTTTTTTTTTGACATGCACCGGGGAATCGGAGCCGAGGGTTAGGGTTTTACACAAGCACGAGCAAGACGACTATACGGCACTTCTAATGCATTGACAATGCATTAGAGGCGAAAACCGATAGATCTACATAAAATATACTAGATTTGTAATTGAAGAATATATTAGCCACCTCATTAGAGGTCACAAGTCAAATTGGTCACACAATGTTTGCCGTTATGTGTTGCAACTAACTAGCAATGTACAGACCAATATCTTTCATTTTCAGCCGTTTTTATCCTCAGTAACTTTCCTTGGTGGCATGCGTAATTTATTACTAAATTTTGACTCTAAGTTTTCTAAACAGACGTTATGTTTAATTTATTTCGTCCTATTGCAGCACTACACATTGCAGTCGTGGCTATAAAATCTCATTAATATATATAAAAATAATAAATAACACATTTAAATTAACCAATTATTAAAGAATAACTAAGGATACCTATAAATTGAATTTACCTTTGGTTATTTTAATAATTAATATTCTTCCCAATACTTCGACCATTGACATACATAAGTCATCAGTATCGCGAAAAGGTTGGGTACTATTTTTACGCTCCTTTTTTGCTGATCATGATGGATGAAATTTTTGCATCATGATCAGTGATTATACACGTTCATGTTGTTCTGGTGAATGCAACCAATGTTTAAGGTACGTTTGATTGTAAACTGTTTCTAATTAATTAGTTAATATGGAATTTTCATATTGAATTTATGTGATGTGCGTCAAATAGTGTCCGTGAGTTAGCGTCGAATTGGAGCGGTGGGCAAATGGAAAACGGAGAAATAATTTATTTTTAATTTATTTTGTAAATAAGGCACTAATTCGAACGAAATAAACTTAACTATTGTTTTTCATTGGGTTGCGAAGTATTTGACCCTTGGATCTATTAAAAAAAAGACTGAAAAATCGGGTTTTCACGGTTTTCTGAATTTCTCGGCTCACAGGAAGTGTTCCGGAATGTTAACTTTTAAAAAATCTTCACAACTATTAAATAAAGTGTTACAACATGCACTGTATTTCATTCGATAGGGAATTCTTAATCCGCTCCATTTCGATAAATTCAAGTGTATCTCAAACCCCCATTTTAATAAATCCATTATTTCTTCTATACAAAATCTGGACGCTAAATCGAAAATGTAAATTCCGATATCGGAGGCCCGACGAAACTTTTAAAGGAATTTGGGCTCTTGTCGTCGACTTCTGCATAGCCAAAAAAGTTAGAATGTCTTCATTTTCTGCGGTCGGACAGAAGTGCATGTCAAAAATGAATGAAGAAATTGAAAGGACTGAAAATGTTTTTGTCAGTGCAATCCTTTTGCTCGCACACTCCTTCTGGCTCGTGGCAGCGACGCATCGCGACGGTGATGGTTCTTATTTTAATTTTCTGTCAGGCCGAGCTGGTGCTCAATCCGTTCGTGCTCTTTCCTGATTTATGTAATAGTTGTAAAGATTTGTTTAAAAGTAAGCATCGAACATCGGTCTGTTACTAGATGTGCTCAGGCATGCCGCCATGTTTCATACAATAATATGAAGTTGATAAAATGTTTATTTCAGGTCTAGTATTTTTTTGCAATGGTTTCGTTGTCTGGTCCAGCAACTGGTTTTCTGCAAGTTTACATCTGGTTCCATTTTCATAGTTGGTTCGTATCTTAACAGCCCACCTACACCGCTCGCTTTATTTAGATTTTCTCAAAAACTGGTGGTTTAAATGCTGATTACCAAATATATCTTTATCCTAATACGCCAATATACCATGCATATGGAAAACCTTTCTTAAACTGGAGTTATAAGTCTTTCCATTCTAACTGACCTCTTTTATATGGCGTTGGTTCACTGTATTTTCACATTGACGGATTAAAGAAAATAAAACTTTGTAGAGTAAAATTACAATAAATATCCTTTACTCCGGAAAACTTCCTGTTAGCAGAGATATTGGTTGCGTTCACCAGAACAACGTGACCACTGATCACTGATGGATTTTTATCGATAGTTCGTTTCATCCCTATTCACTTTGCAAGATTTCATCCGTCATGATCAGCAAAAAAGAAGCGCAAAAAATGAAGTATCGAAAAGCATAAGAGAGATATAACAACGTAACCAAACGAAAAATAAATTATTAGTAATGAAAGCAGTGGTAACCTCAGTCATCTTGAATAATTACTTATTTTAAATGAATTAATTATTAATATAATTATTATAAAGTTTTTGTAAGCACGAATGAAGCACGAATGATGTTTTTGACATTTTCTTACCATCGATGGTTCCTTGGCCACTATCGATTGTTTTAATTATATATGTGCGTTGTGGATTCTGGAATAATAATTAATGGCCAAATATCAAATTTGACGATTATATGTTAAAAACTGACAAAGTAATAATTTTTTCAAAATTTTTTTCGATCCTTCCTATGGCAGCTATATGATATAGTCGTCCGAT
Source organism: Drosophila truncata (assembly GCA_008042515.1). NCBI lineage: Eukaryota > Metazoa > Arthropoda > Insecta > Diptera > Drosophilidae > Drosophila > Drosophila truncata. The sequence goes on along the minus strand of VNJQ01003033.1, from coordinate 15,350 downwards.
CCGGCCTGTTCCGACTTATGTAGGAGTTAGAGCATATAGAAGACTACCTGCAAAATTTCATTTAGAGAGCTTCAAAACTGAGGGACTAGCTTGCGTATAATCGGACAGACAGACGGACAGACGGACATGACTAGATCGGACAGACGGACATGGCTAGATCGACTCGGCTGTTGATCCTGATCAAGAATATATATACTTTATAGGGTCGGAGATGTCTCCATCACTGCGTTGCAAACTTCTGACTGAAATTATAATACCCTGCAAGGGTATAAATATACATATACTTATAATATTTTTTTATAGAACTACCCAGCAGACAAAAACTTCTTTTATAATATTACAAATGATAGTATTGCGGGTTTTAGGCGTACAAAACGTCCACTTTCAGACTCAAGAACAACAAAAAAGTAAATCACCTGGCATGGGTTTTGTGGCAGCAAAAGCTATCATTTTCGGAACCCGAAAAAGATATCCTTTGCGAACCTTTTGTAATATCATTAGCTGAACTTTTGAAATCTTGCGAGTGACACTTTTCTAATATCAAAACCGGGTCTCGATTAGCACTACACTTTAGCGGATTTAGCGCTGATTGAGCGCTGATTCATTCAGCGCAAAATACTTCCGCGGATTGCCTGTGGCACCGCGGAATGAAATTGAAGTGAAATTTAGCGGAAGCGATTTCTGTGGCACCCCCGATAGACACAATTTTTTTCTTTGTGCTATAATTTCTTTCCCTCCTGACCGCCCCAGCTTCCCAGGTCCTCACTTCCGACAATCCACTGGTCACTTAAATTAAAATAAATATAATATATAATTTTAAATTACTGTCTAATCAGAATCCTAGCGCGGCACTGCTTCAGATTTGACTGCTTCCCGTTCCAATTTCCCTTTATCTCCTTGGTCCAAAACAACGGACAATGACCAAACGCGAGAACTTTGGATCAAAAATTCGTTCAATTTCCGAATCGGACCAGGTTAACCACCCTTTTCAGCGAGCGCTGCGCAACACTCCTAATTCATTTGGGTTGGCAGTCCGATCCCGCTCTCGATAGCTCGATAGCAGGTTCGGACATAACACCTTGCAGGATATTAAAATTTTAGTTGGAAGTTTGTAACGCAGCTATGGAGACAACTCTGAAAAAGCATGGGCGGAAATATTGCCCAGATACTATACATTTATGACTAACTGTTTCAACATTATTATTAGATGGCTGAAAAATTGTTAGTCATATGAAAGCTTTATACAGACTAACTTATACCACTTTTAAAATAAACAGTAACTGTATGTTTGCCAATCAATAACGAAACACATTCCGCGAAACGTAATCAAATATAACTGAAGTAGCTCCGGTGGAAGTCAAATTAAAATATTACCAACTGATTTTACTTTCTAATAACAGAAAAAATGCATGCTGCGGAAAAATTTGTTGTTACCATGTTAAAATGAATTAAATTACATCGAATTGTATATTCTCTAATGATTTTTTTCTAAGACAGAGCAAATATTTGGAGAGTGTGCTCACAAAATCTATTTGAAAAAAATTAGAAATTAGCGTTTTATATGCAATTATAGCGACATGAGACATTATTGGGCAAGATATACTGGAAAACACGAATGAGTTTCGTTGGCATTCTTTTAAATTTAGTGTCTTCCATATTCCGCTTGTGTCTTGCCATCTTTGTGTTCATTTTCGTTGTGAATAGTAGAATTTTAAACGAAAAGAAGAAAAACTCAGAGTTGCACTGAAAAACTATTACTTTACTATCGACAACACATGTCTATACAATTTAATTGCGCAACGAATGGAAAATTAAATGAGAAATTTTGGAACGGCTAAACCATATGGACCATCCATTCAACGGACGGAAGAAGGCAGATGGATCTCTGTGGGAAGACTCTATAACACACTGTCTATCTGCAGTGAAAACATATTATTCGCTTTTCTATTAATAGCTTCGTGAGCCAGCTTTATATGTTAGTGCCAACCCTGTTAAAACTTCTGTTTAGCAGGAAATTTCTGTTTGGTCGTTCTGTTTTGGATACAGATTTAAAACCAAAAGCTTTTTATTTTTGTAAATAGGGTGTGCGTTGTATCAGAAACATAATATCTTAAACTGATAATGTCTGAGCTCCAGTCATCTTTACTGTTAAAGAAGCAATTGGCAGGCAAGTTTAATAATGTCAAACATCTTTTTATGTGTATATATGTACATATTTAAAAGCGTGTATATACATTCGTATGTTCAAATTTTATTTGCATATGTACGTTTAAAGTTTATTTTAGACTTGTCATATGGTTTTTAAATAAAAAAACATATAACACTTATTTATAACATATGGACATTTAATTGTTTAGTTGAGTTCATGTCTTCTTTATTTTTCACTATTAATGAATAAACTTATATAAACTAGACTTTTGTTAATTATAAATAAGTTTACTTCATGAGTACACATAAATGTTTATTATGCGAAGGCATGTACTTAATTTGTATATGGATTTAGGGCACTTATAAAACTTTTCAATAATCAATACATTTTATAAAATCGTATCGTATCTGCTAATATATGTATGTACGTATGTGTATAATGTACATACATATGTACATAGATGCACTATTTGCAAATTTGTATATTAGGTTTATGCGAGACCTAATGCATGCATTCAATATATGTATGAATTCGACAAAATGTGTGTCCGTAAACATAATTTATTGCAATCTAATATGACGAGAAAAATCCGAAGAGCGAAAAAATGTCCAATTATCTTTTAAGGGGTTTGACCACTGCTGGACTGTGGTATGGTATGGTCATGGTCAAGACGAGTATTGCAAATTGGATGGGCCGATTTTAAAAATTCTTATGCCACTATAACCTGCATGAAAGCCTTCATCGCATGGACTAAGATATTTTAAAAACGTTAAAAAATACAAATGCAACTATGAATTCGATTTTTCAGAAAATGTATTTATTTTTTTTGCCTATTTTGCAGTGTAAAAAAACTTTACCGATCTTTAATATCCTAGTTTTTGCGATGTCCGAGTAGAAGTTTTCCAAAAATAGTGTTGACCAGTTGGAAAAACGTGGTTTAGAGGAAAACTCAAAAGAAATAATCGTTGCAGAAACGAGTTGCTCTGACTGGCATTAATTCGCAGTAACGACTTCGAATGTTTAGAAATCCTTTTAATCACATGTAGTACAAATGTTATAGAAGCAATTTATGAAAAAAGTTATATTTTTTGTTCTAATCGTACGTTCATTTTATAGTTATTGCTTCGCATTAAGTGCAAGCAGGTGGATAAAACTTCATCTGTGAAGTCCTTTTGGTGTAAAGAATTGAAATATACAAAATATAGGGGTTTAGTACTAACAAATGTTATATTGATTGTGTACGTTTGCGACCGTGAGTATTCTTATACCTTGCAGGGTATTATAATTTCAGTCAGTGAAGGCGATATTTCCGACCCTAAAAAGTATATATTAGGGATCAGCATCAATAGCCGAGTCGATCTAGCCATGTCTGTCTGTCCGTTTCTATTTCTATTTCAGAACGGACCGGATCGGACTATATCATATAGCATCCATAGGACCGATCGAACAAATAATTAAAAATAAACAAATGGATATATTTAATTGGGAAGAGACTCGATGGAAAGCTACAAAGAGTTTTCCGATTTTGTATCAAAAATTGAAGTCAAATCCATGTACCAAAGGTGCAAAGGTATTATAATTTTGTGCGATATTCTGTAACAGGCAGAAGGAGGCGTGGCAGATCCCCAAAAGTTACCTAAATATTGGTCAGGACCACTTAGGGAGTCGATATAGCCATGTCCGTCTGTCCGTCCGTCCGTCCGTCCGTCCATCCGTCCGTCTGTCCGTCTGTCCGTATGAACGCCTAGATCTCGGAGACTATTAGAGCTAGAGACACCAAACTTGGGACTTAGACTTCTTATATCTGCACGCAGATCAAGTTTATTTTCAATTTTTACTGCTCCCCTTTTTTGTGGAGGTTTTTGAAAAAAAAACGTATATCTCCTAAATATATAAATTATAAAGTTAGGTAAACCATATTCACAACCTTGATGTATTTTATCAAAATACACAGATTGTCTAAATTTCATTGAGATCGTACCATAAATATCGGAGATATAGCCTTTTTACTTTATACTTATTATGTATACAAGAGGCAGCCAAGGCAAAGGGCTCCAAATAACACATGCACCAATACACTTACAATGGTCACATTCTTTGCCTGCATACATACAGCAAAACAAAGTCTGAGCTATTTTTAGAACGTTCGTTAGAGTAATTGCAAGTCGTCCCGAATTTCAATTCACGGGGAGTGGTCCTCCCCCAAGTCAAAGTTTTTATATTTTTAGCAAATAATTTTTTTTTTAAATTTTTCCCTGTAAATCAAAATAATTACAGTATTTAATACTAAGAAATAAAAAAAATAAAATGCCATTGGATCTGCAATGATCTCCACGTGGTTTTCCCTGGGTACCGATTTTAATATAATAGGAAACGAAATCGAGCGGCGCCTTGTAATGGTACAGGATATTCTACTGTCGGGACACCCGACTGTATGTCCATCTTGTTTTTTCTTAGGAAATAATTAGGCACCATTTAAGTTTAAAAATTTGAATTTAATTTAAAGAGATTTTTTTAATTTTGCCGATATGTCTAAAATATAGCTATACTTTTTGGGGTCATAGGGTTTCACATCCGAAATGTATTTCTTATTGTTGCTTAAAGTTAAAAGTTATTACAATAAGGTAAGTGTTAGTTATTTGTGATTAATTAATAAATCAATTTGATGATTTTATGTTAAATATGGATACGATTTCAACGAAAAAATTGTGAATGGGAAACTCATTAATTATGCGTTTAAAACGCAGTGAAGAAAACATCTCCGACTTTTTAAAGTACATATTCTTGATTTAGCTATCTAGTCTGGCCGCCTGTCCGTTTCTACGTAAACTAGTCCTTCAGTTTTGTAGTTATATGAATATATACTCTCACTCGGAAGGGACAACTATATCATATAGCTGTCATAAAAATAAAATTTCCTGAAGTTAGGAAAATAGGTGAAAAAAAAAATAACTTCGCCGTTTTTCTACATATTTTCAAATTTGAGATTTGGTCATTGTTTATGCATTCATATGCATATGCTCAAACATCAAAAAAACGCCATAAAGGGCTAAATTAATACAATGGGGCCCGTGTTTTATATGGTAGATGAGGGAAGGGCACAAAATCTAACGGTTGGAGCAGGAACTCGCTTGAATGGCATTGTTTTCGTTAATCTTTTTACTGATCGTACTTGCGCCACCAAATACGAATAACGGAGAGAACTGCGATAGCAGAAAGAGCCATGGGCTTGATAGATATAGGATATAGTCGTGTGATATGGCCAATTTTTAATAAAATTATTCATAATATTAATATATTTATTTAGAATTTTGCTGAAAATTTCATTACGATATAACAACTAGAAGTTTTTATGGGCGCGGCTCCATGTAAGCCGAACCACTGACAAATAGATATAGACGTGGTCAACACGATGCCATTATAACCTCCCAGCAGACAAAGAAGCGGACGTGAACGGATGGATCCGCAAAAGATATTAAATGCGGGTAAAGCATCGGAATTTCCGCATTATGTTCGGTAAATGTTAAAAAACTTACACCAAAACGAAGCGCAATCGGATCTATGTCGTCCCTCGTAAAAGGGGCGAAATAGTCCCGCTAGCGGACTCTGAAACGTACAGTGAGCGGGAAAATAGCGGATTTTCTGGCTCTAAAACGGACAAGCTCAGGGAGTACTGCTCTCTCCTTGAAATCGTATGTATAAGCGTTCTCGATATTAGATTTGGTTTGCCTCAGTAGCCGAGTTGGTAAGCGGACTGTCTGTGAATTCTGTGACATGGGTTCGAGTCCTACCGGGACGCGATAAATTTGTAAGATTTTATTTGGTATTTATTTTCGAATTATATGATTTGCTAACAATTTGTGACATTATAACTATAGATTTTAACAAAATGTCTTTCAGGTCGAAGCTTAAGTGAAACATAGAGACCCGGTTTTGATATTAGAAAAGTGTCACTCGCAAGATTTCAAAAGTTCAGCTAATGATATTAAAAAAGGTTCGCAAAGGATATCTTTTTCGGGTTCCGAAAATGATAGCTTTTGCTGCCACAAAACCCATGCCAGGTGATTTACTTTTTTGTTGTTCTTGAGTCTGAAAGCGGACGTTTTGTCCGCCTAAAACCCGCAAAACTATCATTTGCAATATTATAAAAGAAGTTTTTGTCTACTGGGTTGGGTAAACAACATGGATGCATACATTGCAACAACTAGGATATTTCGTGGAATTTATATACAACTACAAATTTAGCGCCACTGTAAATTTTGATTTCGTTTTTTTTTGTCTTTTTTGCTCTTATCCGAAAAAAAACAACTTGACCGATCTAAAATATCGTTGCCCATGAGATGACCGAAAGTATGCATATCAGAGAACTGCAAGGGTGTCATTTTTTACCATATTACTCACACCCAATAAAATTTGTGTTCCTCATACAAGGTGCCGTTATTTTTTGTGCTTGCACCCATTCATTTGCGGAATGCAACAAAATATTTAAGCTGAAAACATTTCATGGTAAATTTTGCTAAACTAGTCAATTTGGATAAAGATTAAGCATATCGTTTAAATTTTTCTTTCCAGGTCAAAAACATAAAATTTAACTTTAGTATAATTTTTTAGCTTAATGAATGAAGTTAAATGAATTTTTGTTTTCTAGTATGTAAGATAGATGTATATGTCGAAGAATGCGGATTTGGCACTGGAGTGATAGGCTCTTCATCTCCTTCCATGATTTGTTTATATAATGGCATCAAATGATGCTCTGTCCATTTAACATTATGTTACTTAGCATACTGTCCGTTAACTTTCAAACTAAACATATCTAGATCTGTAATTTTTCGACATATATATATCGAAGAAAAATTAAAATTTTTACTTATTACCATTATTACTTATTTCTTATTAAAAATACGTATTTAAACGCAAAGTGAAAATTCGTTTCTATTATTTTATCTATCACTGTATGGGCTAATCCGGCAGATGGTCAACCAGGACCGAAGAAATGTATGTCCATATTTCTCGATTCTTTTTTTGTATTTTCAAAATTAAATATCAAAATTTTCATAATTTAATGGATTCATAGCACATCTTAGCTTTTTTTTTTAAGAAATGCCTGAAAAGTCATAAAATGTAATTTTTCACCTTTATTTACTTTTAAAGACACATTTATATTTATTTATTTCTCAAGGAAAACATCTATCTTTATTAACAATCTAATAAGCAGAGAAAAGTCCAAAGATATCGAACAAATGTTCAATTACCTCTTAATTTGTATTTTGTTTCTTATGTTCAAATCGTACGTTCGCGACCCCAAAACACCATTTTATTGTAATTGCTTCGCGTTAAGTGCAAGCAGGTGGATAAAACTTCATTTTTTAAGTCATTTTAGTGTTAAGAATCGAAACTTAAAAAAAAAAATTTGAGTTAAAACCAGCAAATTTTTTTATATTGGGGTTTAAAGTTGCGTACGTTTGCGACCCGTTTTACTTTTATACCCATGCGCGGTACTAAAATTTTAGCCAGAAGTGTCTGTCGCTTTCTTCGTAAACTACTCCCTCAGTTTTGAAGCTATCTTAATGAAACTGCAGATATTTTCACTCCCACATAAGTCGGAATAGGCCGGATCGGACGACTATATCATATAGCTCCCATAGGAACGATAGGAACATTTTTCGAAAAAGATTATAACTTTTTTAGTTTTCAAAATATTTTAATAAAATTTGTGATTTGGTCATTTTTACTTATTCCAGAATTTCGGTTTTAATTTTATGAAAATCGAAAGACTTATATTTTATATTATATTTAAGCATGGAATAATCGTACGTTCGCGACCCGTACTTAATTTAATTAAGCAAAAACTAATGTAGATATATTTAATTGGTAATAGACTCGATAGAAAGTTACATGCCTATATTTTAAAAGTAAATTTATGGCAACCATCCCAATTCGCAGTTTTTTGCATTTTGCTATAGCAAGTTTTGTTTTTTGCCAATATTATGAAAATGAAAAGTCCATTGGAACCATAATTTATACCAAAAAAAGAACAACATATACTCAGTTGTCCGGTAGCAAAAAACACCAGGGTGCCAGAATCGCCCTACATTTACCCGGCGCACCTTGAGTGCTGGTTCTCGCAGTTCTCTGATGCATATACATATCCTATAAGTTTTATCACAATCGGTCAAGAATTTTTCAGAAAGTGTTTTTGACCTGGTGGTTCCGAGAAAGAAATAATCGTTTCAGGAACAAGCTGCTCTAAAAAGCATTCCTTCTCAGTACTGTAATTATTTAACGACTTCAAATATTTTAAATATAAATTAAATACATATATTACTTTTTTATATATTTATGCAACGGTATATAGATCTCGGCTTAGCTTCAGTTCTTATTCTTTATTATACCTTTTCAAGTTTGTATTTTAATATATGAAACTACCACATTCTGAGTATTGCATTTTTAGAAGCCAAACTAACGAAGTAACATTAGTTACTGAGTTAGAGTCTGTTTACACTAGGCTGCATTATTGCGTTAACAGGGAAAGAGAGAAAAAAATTTGTAAGTGAATTGGAGCAGCGCGCCCTTGGGCACTTCTGGAGCTATAGACAGGGAATATGGCAGGATTCCGCAATATTGTGGTTTTGCAAAACGGTAAGCTTTTATATACATAGCTCCATGGCTGATAATAACAGGCTTTCGTCGTTCAAATTTCTCCTTTTTGGTCAATTTTCTGTACCTTTAAATAAATACTGACAACTAACTGTCAAATCAAACGCAATAGCTCGAATTATTGTAATGTAAACACATGTTCTGCGTTATTGCGCTATCTATTGAAATCGAACCTAACGTACCCTGGTGTAAATATACCCTTAGTTACACGAGCCTGCAAAATTTTAAATCAAATTTTCTCAAACATGCATTTTTTTTAAATTTGCTGACCAGCCTAGATACTAACATTTTAAAAATAAGGAATTGGGAGATATTTGAGGTTGGCTTCATTTTGGTGTCGAATGTTGAAATATTAAAAATATGTCGAAGTCACTGGAAAGATTAAGTATTAAACTAAAGAAAGAATTTTGGTTTTTGGTTTCAGATGATCCAGTGATTCTGTAGGCTGATCACCACACAACAACAAGGCGCCTGTGGAGATCTTCAAAAAATCTGCCTTTGCTCTGTTTATTGGAACAAAATTTTTTTCCAATGTACTTTTGTGTAATAATATGTAAAATAAACGTGCGGTAATATCATTTAAAAAAATGTAGATAAAATTTTTTTAGGCAAACCCAACCTTATCATCTCCTTAAGCTACATATCGATTTACGATCTAATTCTGATAAATTGTAAAGTTCAATATGAGACCCACCTATTCTTATGTTCCGTGGTCCTAAGACATTTTAAAGTAGCAGTTTAGAAATGGGTGAAAATAAAAATGAAGGTCGCGAATTTTTGCAAATTGATTACTCGCTGTGATATAACGAATATATAGAGTTAGGCGCTTTCTTTTTGTATTCAGAGTGTTTGTAATCGAATCATCGAGTCCCCATTTTCTTGTGAAAGTTAGACACTTCGCCAAATCAAATCAAATCGCCAAATCTCAAGAATTTATTGTTAAAGTTTTATAGTAGGGTAAAGTAGGGTAAAGCTGTGTGGCCTACAAAGTTGACAACTTTTGATTAAAAAAAAAGGTTTTTACGGGAAGAGCGATAAAAAAGGCCCCATTATGGACACGATTGAGCCAGAGTCGAGTCGGAAATCCAAAAACAATTTTGAACAGAAAATTTTTGTTAGTTAGTTTTGGCTTTTTACTCTTTAAAAAAATATGACAGCTTTTTATTTTATTGTATTACCCACATTTAGGTTCAAATAGAAGATACATTTATGTTGTTGATAATACTTTTTATTCACTCCGATATGTCGCATAACTTTTTGTTAAAAGTGGAGTTAAGGCCGTTTAAAATTTTTGACGTGCGTATGTTTACACTTGGGTGCGCGATTCATTTGAAGCTGCCGTCTGTCCGATTATACGCAAACTAGTCCCTCAGTTTTGAAGGTATCTGAATGAAACTTTATAGATAGTCTTATATATGCTCTTACTCCTCTCTTTCGATTTCCTATCAGAATGCAAGAGGCCTACGTAGTAAGCTGACTAAATTGTATTGTGATAGTCTTGCATTCGCCTCCCATGTTATTGTGTTCACAGATACCTGGTTAAAGCCGAAGTTTTTCCAACTGCATTTACTGATTATCGGCCTGTCAGGCGCGGGGATTGGGTTCTCACAGCGTATAACTCACTCTCAGGTCAGAACTATTTAATTTCGAGGAATGCAACGATTTTGAATTCCTTTGTGTTAAGCTATCATTCAATGGTAGCTCTATTTTTATTACACGTGCCTACATTCCCCCCTTTGTTGGAACTTCATATTTTTTGGCACCACCTTTCCGCCATTTGGATGGTTTCCAGCAGACTTTCTAATAGGGACCATATACATAGTAGTCCTGGGTTATCTTAATATACCTGGGGATATTTGATCCCCAAATAAGTCTTCTAATAAACTTCAATCTAAACACAACATGATTTTATTGCTGGCTTGTTCGACATTTCACTGTCTCAAGTCAATCATGTACGAAATCCTTAGAGCGCTTGCTTGATATTTGTTTTGTCTCTGATCCGGTGAATCTTATGCTTTCGAAAGGCTGAATACTTGTATATCCGATATTAATTGGTCTACTGACTGCACTGGCTTGGCTGTTGCCGTGGATATTTTTTACAACGCCCGGCTTTAACCAGGTTTCTGTGAAGACAATAACAATAACTATCAGAATACAATTTCGGCAGCTTACTATTCTGATAGGATTAGTTTTTTTGGACAGGGTGGGAGGACGTAAATGGTGCAGTGGTCAAATCAGGCCTGGGAAGACTTATTCCAACAGGCCGTTTCTTTTTCTTAGCTTCATTGTCTTTGACAACCACATACTCCGGCCAGAATTTGGTAGAGCATATCGTGCCAAAGAATTCGTTTGGGACATTTATTTTGAAAGATGAAATGTCCCTAGCGTAAGAAAATTTAAATTTTTCCACCTTTGTTTTTAAATTTTCGGCTCTGACTTTGCCTCGTATAAAGGCAATGACATCTTCCGATGTTTGATCTGTTTCGTAGGTGGGATTGCAATAAGGGCATTTGGCAAGACAGACTGAGTATCTGTCTTGCCGGTAGTCCGGCCCTTATACCTTGGGGATTAAATAGACGGGGCTATGGGGGGTCAAAATTTGTGATCGGATAGGGGATGAAGCGGATATTACCAGGGGAACGGTCAGTCCCACGGCACATTCGGATACCGAATCTTTTCTAACACTCGATCTGAGAATTCTGCGAGTTAATTCTGAGGTCGAGGGCTGTGCAGAGGAAGGCTGTTGCTGAAAGCCCGCCGCAGGTTGCAGGGATCCGTCAACATGCTGCACTCCAGTTGCAGTTTTTTTGCGCCTTGGAGACTCATTTAATAGCGAAAGGCAATTAAATTGTTTATCAAGCGCTAAGAACATGTTATGAGTTTTATGAAAACTCGATAGCACCTCCTTAAAACCTCCTAGGTCTGCCGCATAAAAGACAACATTTCCCTTTCAACGTCGCGACAGGCTTCGCAACAATAACGTAAGCCGATATCATCAACCGTCCGGCCGGCAACCCCAATGCACTTTGCATGCAAAATGTCGCACAACCAGCAGCCGATGGTGAGATCACTAGATGTAATTACCTCTTTGCTGGTTTTGGCGAAGCAGACGATATTCGAAGACATTGTAAAGACTTACCACAATACTTGTTACGTTAATAAGAGGGAGCGACAGATAAGATAAAAGTGCAGCTGCACAGAAAGAGTTGGAGAATGGGAGAGCGTGAGAGCAGGAGAGCGTGGGAGTAAGCAAGCTTAGGAACGTTTAGTTGTCGCGACGGCGTAACAACGGCTAAACGGGAGAGGTACAAAGAGGAATGCAAAAATGCAAGACAAATAATCACGGCAGCACAAATAAATTGTGAAAATAATAGAGATTAAATGCACAAATAAATATAGCTGCATGCACACGCGAAGTGAACGGGAACTATAAAGAACGCAATGTAGAAGTTTTAAATAAACCCCGATGGTTTTTAGCAAAGTTATTATACAAAAACGAGAGCGCAAGAAAAAAACACGACCGTTCACTTTGAAGGAGAAAGACGAAAAAAGACGTACTTGGAGCGTACCGAGATAGTCAAGTTCCAGCGTTTCCAGAGCCCTTGAACCTTGGCTTGCAACTGTCTTCAGCGCTGCAGTCTGTTAATGTTTACATCCAGAAAAGATGGCTTCGGTACTGCAGTAAGAGACTGACCTGTTAGAAAATGAGAAGGGGTTAGCGGGTTAAGGCTGTGATCGCTGGGTGCGCACAACGTACGAGAATTCAGCAGCCCTTCTATTTGAATTAATAGGGTCGAATATTCCTCGAATGTTAGGGCACTGCTGCCAATAACTTGTTTCAGGTACAGCCCTATAGATTGCACACCAGTTCCCCAAATCCCTCCAAAATGGAGTGCAGAAGGCGGGACGAAATGCCAATTTATTTCGTGAGTCGAAAAAAGCTTGAAATCTCTTCATTTTGACTTTGGGCAATTGCGATCCGTTGCATTTCATTTAATTCTCGTTTAGCTTCATGAAAAGTAGTACCATTGTCCGAATATAAATCTGATATTGGCCCACGTCTAGCCCAAAATCGTTTAAAAATCACTGACCAATTCAATATGTATCGCTTTTGTACATAGACACCCGAATATTGCAAACCACGCCTGTAGATCCTTTGATCGTTGCAGGTCCAGCATAATCCAAGGTAGAGGTGGAGAACTATCGCTAGTGGGCGCCATTAATAGTGGACGATAGTTTATTTTAAACAATCGATAGTGTCGATAGTGGCTCAATAGTATAGCCCGACAAAAATTTTTTTAAACAAATATAAAATTATGCTTTATTTTAACTAAAATAAAAGAATGAGTTGTGTTTAAAAACAAAAGAATGTTAATATTTTTTTCTTTGAGCCGGGTTCGCCTCCGATTTTATTTGGCCTGCCTTGAAGATAAACAATCAATAGACTCCACGGACGTAGCCGGAATGCAAAGATAGTTAATATAGTAAACATACCCAGATTTAAAAAGCATTGCTTATTAATTTAATTAATTTTCTTGTTTTTTAATTTTTCCTCGTTTTAAATGCGAGAAAAAATTTTTTAGGGATGTAAGAAGCGCACTATCGATGGAACCATCGCACAGTGGATCCGCTTGTATGGAAGAGCGGCCAAAATACTAATAATGGTCATAACGTGCTGAAATTTATAACAATAATTTAGCAAATTTGTCTAAACATATAGCAACAAAAATCGGACTTATCGATCGGCTATATCCTATAGCTCCCATAGGAACAATCGATACCGAATTATAAAAACATATTTGTTTAATCTAATTTATTACGATTTTGGTATGGAAGATATTTTTCGTAGTTATACATATTCTTAAAAAACTAAATTAAAAATCAACAAACAAAATATAAATGAAACAAAAATTATAAAGCATCATCAAGTAATTCGTAGACAGATGTAAGCAAACTCGACCTATCTTTTTTAGGAAGTTGTCTCTGTCCTGTTAAAAATGGATCTGAACGCAATAATAAATAGTTCATGACATCTGTGTTTGTTAAAGTACGAAATACTTTCCGACTGTGTTGAAGTCTACATTTTTTTAGTTCCTTGTTATTGGACTCTGCTGCTTCCTCTGAAAGCTCTCCTATCGACACTAATGCATACTCTATTACAGCTGAACCATGAATTAAGACCTTATGGACGGTAGCCGGTAAATAGTACCATGGATATGCAGCTATAAGATATTTGGCTGTATCCAGCGCGTAATTTTCAAATTTCTCCACATTAATTTTGAATCCCGATGCCATGGCTTGCAATAATGTTGCACATCTGTGAATCAAAGATGCATCGATTCCTGTTATTTCGGAGCTCAAATCTGCATTACAAAAGAATTTCCTTGCGATATTTCCGTCGTTTAAAGATCCTCTACCTCCATCTCTAGGTTTGTCCACTAGTATTCCCATTTTTTCGCGAAATTCCTCCTGAATGTGTTTCTTCCTGTTCAATACTTGCATCTTTTTTTCTTCATCGCGTACTTGCCACATTTTTACCTCTAGCTTATATGAAATATGTACAAAATATTCAAAGAAGCGTATATAAGGATGTAGTGGAGATAAGCCAAATTCGTAAAATCTTGGGCGAACTTCTTTTCTCAAACATTTTTGTATATTGTTCATTTCTGTTGGCTTTGCTCCACATATATAACACGTTGCCGAGGATGATTCGCTAATTGCTATGGGTAATAACAACTTTTTTATTAGAGACGCTTAATTCTTTTGGCTTTAATTGTTTAATTTTTGCGTCAAAATATTCTGCTTCGTCTTTCGACACTTTCGCGGTCTCTTTCTTAAATTGAAATCTTATTGGTCGACAGTAACGAGTCGATGATGGCCGGGGGCATAGTTTCAATGTTGTTGTTTTGAAGCTCTATTATACTAGATGCCGTATTGTCTAGTAAGCTTTGTAGTTCGACTTCCGCACGAGATTCGTCTATATAAATACCATCAGGGTAGGGTATCTTATTTTTTTGAGACTTAGTAATCTTTGGTAACTGGGAAAAAATTCAAAGGATATTTTGCTATTTACAAAGTTTCTTATCAGCAAATATTGGTGCTTCGTCATGGAGGTCTCCATTAAAAGCGAAATAACTTCCATGGGATCTGCTGGCAGGAAATTTTGATTTCGATCATCATTACGTAGAGAAGAAACAGCGGATTCATCTATGAGCTGACCTACACGTCGTCGCTTTGTTCTGTCTGAAGCCTCCTCAAAATCAAGTTTAGGACGGCCCCGATGAGCACTTTCCTCTATTTGATTTGATTTGCAATAGGGGCGTTTTATTGAAATTGATTCTTTTGTATTAAGCCATCCAGATTGATATTTAATAACTGCAGATTTTGTCCGTTTGTATTTTTTCCAAAAAGTTACAATTGTTTTGCAGAGGTTCTCAATTTTTTTTGGATATTTCGCTCAACTCTGGAATAATGTAGCCGTTGTTTTCAATATCCGCTTGCACATCGGAAATCAATTTCCTCATTTTTTCGGCGTTGGTTCCAT
>VNJQ01003032.1:0-15778 GCA_008042515.1 Drosophila truncata | reverse complement strand
TGGAACTAGGTGGACGGTTGGGTTGGTTTGGGTTGGTGAGTGAGGGTCTGAAGACCCAGCGACAGCCTCTGATGCATGAGTAAAAGCTTGGTTTGAGGTAAAACTCTTACTGATTTTATTAATAAAACTTTACGGTATTTATAGGTATAAAAATGCTTATGTTAACAGAAATAACGTATAAAGAATAATGTGGGTTAATGTGAAAGTGTTATTGCGAGCAAGTGAGACCACTGCCCCAGTTTATTTCCTTGTATGAGCAGACTATGCATATTCGCTTGACCTAGTAATTGATACGTCATTTACGATAAATGCATGTTGCTGCGACTGAAGAGTTATTACATTATTTGTGCTGTATCTTAAATAGTATTGTTTACAACTAAATACTGCTGCGACTGAACATTCTCCCTGCCGTTGAACAAGAGTTCAGCCTTCGCTAAGGTCGAACGAGAAACTTCGTGGGGTAGGCTCTGGTGGAGCTTGTTCCGAATTCTGCCTGGGTTTGGGTGTCCGGCGTATTGGTATCGATCTGCCGACCGTTCGTCTGAGAGCCCATGCAATGCCTAATAGGATTGATATTGCTAGGGCCACATAGGCAGCTATTTGATGATGCTGAGAAGCAGTGATTTGATCCTTCCAGTTGATCTCCTTTTGTTTGGCCAACTGATGTTGCAAGGCGACCAATTCCTCCAAGCTGACTTCCTTGGCTGTAGTTCCTTGGACTGCCTCGGTTGTTTCTTTTAAGTTAATTGTTGTGATATTGCCAAAACGAACATATGTCGCCCTCGTTTCGCTGATCATGGTGCTAAATGTGTTTACGCTGATTTTTGAATTGCGTGCACTGTGGAAGATATTCCTTTGCACCCCGCTTGAAGTTCTATGGGACTGTGTGTGGCAAACATCCATCTGCTTCGTTGATGCGTTGCTGACCACAGCAGATCGGATCTCGATTGAGTGATCTTACATATCGTTTCAGTTTTGTTGTTAAATAACTGAAATTCACAACGATTTTCCACGCTGAATGTGGCTTAATGGTTAAAACATATGTGCTCGTCTTGTGGCAACTCTAGACATTGTTTGAATTCGCCCTCTGTCAATCCCATGAACAGATCTCTATGGGCATTGACGGCTATGATTTCAGTTTTCAGACTGAATTGCTGCCAGTTTCCTGCCTTCCAAGTCGGGATAGGCATGATGCGGAACACTTCCTGCTGTGTTATGGATATCAGCGGCAAGGATTTTTGAAGATGACATGGTCTCTGGTTGTGGTGCCTTCGGCATGCATGATCTTGTAGAGTTGGATAACATTGTCCGATGATACGGGAAGCAGTTGATCTGGTGGAATATGTTCCCGGATCTGATCTAGTTGCTCCCTTAGCTGCTTGGGAGATACTAGTATCGGACTAATAGTTTGATGGCGAGCGTCAGTGAGCACATTAGCTATTTCACTCTGCATCCGCTGCATTCCAGTTGCTACCAGAGTTAATTGCGATGTTAGGACCATAAACGCTTGCTGTTGGGCGTCACCTTGGTATTTGCCTCTTTCATTATTAATTGTATCTATCTGATACTCTAGAATTTTTATACGGTCGTTGGTGGCTGAACTGCTTTTTCTGACTATATTTATCGTAGAGTCCTATCTAGTCCTATCCTATCTTCGCTGTCGGGAATGATTAACCAATTCATTTCCTGATTGTAACTCGCTGTGTATATGTTGAAAATGCTCATATACTGACTTACAGGCATTGTCGTTTCGTAGTTCTGAACATTTGTGTTTCAGTTCCGCTATCCCAGCCGATAATATTCCCATGTCGCTCCAATATCGCTTCAAGTCGTAATATACAATTATCATCCATTCTGAGATTGCAATTCTGGAAGTGCCGAGTCGCTCGTAGAATATCCCAGGCTGATTCGCAAATGAAGTTACGCTAAGTGATTGCCCTATTGCTAATGGAAGAATCAGTAGCATTGCCAGTAATGTTGGGAGGATCGAAAATTACATCTTTCTTTTCTGCGTTGGAATTTCTTCTGTCTACGCCGCGTCATATCCTCCCCTGGCCGGGTCTTCGTATTCTTCATGAACCGAAAAGTGGATGTCTTGATATTGGGACCATAATGACTTTATGGAATCCCTCGTAATAGCCCTTCCGGTCTCTGAATATTCTTTCAGTGCCTGGTAAGCTGATGTCAGCTTGGTTGCAAGATGCTGTAAGCTTGCAGCGTCTGCCTTTTCAGGGGCATTGCTCGATGTTGCCTTTCCGGGAGCATTGCTCGGGGTTTGAACCATTGAGTCGGTTATGATAGTTCTGTAATTTTAATAAGACTCACGACAGTCCTTTTAAAACTTTAAATATTCTGCGGTTCTATATTCCGCTAGAATATTTTTGTCATTATCTGCAAATCGATTCCATACTTCATCGATTGCGGACAACTTTGATTTATAATACGTTGGATTGAGTTTTCTTTCCGCTGAATCTTTCTTAAAGTTGCGGATGAGCTTCGAGATCTCTTGACTGATCTCTTCCTGCAAGTCTAACGCCTCTGTGACTGCTTGCTCCTCCTTGCTAGACACATTGACCGTTGGGTTTTATTTGCTTTGACAGCTGGATACGCTCCTGTTTGCAACGGTGGTGTGGTCGAAGGAATTCACAAATGGTCAATAGACTTGGAGGACTTCTAGAATTCAGAGTTCTAGAACAGGATTTTAGTCTTGATGAAAGAAGGTTCCCAAGAGTTACGGAACTTTCCCGGTTGGTCTCACCAATTTTTAATGGCAAGAGAAAATTCAGGAAAATTCCCAAGGGTTACGGAATATTTCCTGTGAGTGTGACGTATTCAGGACAATTTCCTGTGAGTCAGGGCTCACCAATGTTTATTTGGCGAGTGAGAAAAATCAGGAGCAATCCCAAGAGTTACGTATTCTTTCCTGTGATTGACGTAGTACGGTTGACGTGTTCGTCGGGGTCACCAAAATGTTTTTTGGCGAGTGAAAAATTCAGGAAGATACCCAAGAGTTACGGAATTTTCCTACGAATTGTAGTATTCAGGAAGATTCCCAAGAGTTACGGAATTTTCCAACGAATTGTAGTATTCAGGAAGATTCCCAAGAATTACGTAATTTTTCTACGAATTGTAGTATTCAGGAAGATTCCCAAGAGTTACGGAATTTTCCTGTAGGTTGACGTGTTCGTCGGGGTCACCAAAATGTTTTTGGCGAGTGAAAAATTCAGGAAGATTCACAAGAGTTACGAAATTTTCCCACGAATTGCAGTATTCAGGAAGATTCCCAAGAAATACGGAACTTTCCCGGTTGGTCTTATTAATTTTTTATGGCAAGAGAAAATTCAGGAAAATTCCCAAGAGTTACGGAATCGTTCGCTCATCACGTCGGGATCACCAAAATGTTTATGAGGAGGCTTAGATGCCTGGCAGATAGTGCATAAACTATTGCCTTTTGTTGCCGCAACTAGCACTAGGAGCTAGGTGGACGGTTGGGTTGGTTTGGGCCGGTGAGTGAGGGTCTAAAGACACAGCGACAGCCTCTGATGCATGAGTAAAAGCTTTGTTTAAGGTAGAACTCTTACTGATTTTTATAATAAAACTTAACGGTATTTGTAGGTACAAAAATGCTTATGTTAACAGAAATAACGTATAAAGAATAATGTGGGTTAATGTGACAGTGTTATTGCGAGCAACTGAGACCACTGCCCCAGTTCATTTCCTTCATCACCATCAGCAGACTATGCATATTCGCTTGATCTGGTAATTGATACTTTATTTACGATAAATGCATGTTGCTGCGACTGAAGAGTTAAATACATTATTTGTGCTGTATCTGAAATAGTATTGCTTACAACTATATACTGCTGCGACTGAACAACTACTTTATTGTCAAACCAAGAGATGAGGCCAATGAACTCCGTCGATATAAGCTACTTTTTCGACAATGCTTCCACGTCCTTGTTTTTTCAATTCCTTTTCAGTTGGCATCTTTGAATTAGGTACACGATTAATCCTTACCGTACCCAAGCCCAATATACCATTTTTCATCAGGTGGACTTCAAGATTGGGACTGCTGAACCAATTGTCGAAAAATAATTTGTAGTTTCTCCCTTTTGGTACAGTTGCCGATAGTCTTGATACAACATTTCCGCTTACTCCCAAATCAGGTGCTTCTTCTGGATATGTATTACTTTAGGCTCCCGCAAAAATATCAAAATCGTAGCTAAAGCCTGATACTCCGATCAAAACAAAATTTTTGAAGCCCCATTTGTGAGGCTTTGCCGGATTATATTGTTTTAAATGGTGACGACACTTTGTGGGAATAATTTGTTCATCAACCACCAAATGTTCTTATTTAGGTACGAATAGTAATTGATTACGGATTTTATCCAGCAATGGCCGAATCTTGAATAGCTTGTCGAACCCGTCTTCATCTGGCAACTTCTGTTGGTCGTTATTGTTGAAGTGCAGGAAACGTTTTATAGTTTCCCACCTGTTGCAACTCATTGTGCCATGTATAAATTCTTGTCCAAGAGTCGTATTCCAATAGAGTCTTGAAGATGGTAACTGTACCAAGGACATGTATTTGACCATGCCTATAAATTTCTCTATTTCATTTCGAGTAATATTAGCGGGCTTATTTATATCAACTTGGACTACATAAGGATTGGACTGATCAACCAAAAAATTCAACAAATCGTCGTTGAAAAAAAAATGTATAAAAGTCTGCAGGTGTCTCCAGTTAATCGATACAAGTTGGAAGATTGATATTTCCATCAAATGGAAAGTTCTCATTGGAATATGGTGGAATACGCTTTGACTTTACTTTCGAAGTGCATAGCCTTTCACAGTCGCCATCAGAATTACTGTCATCGGTCTCCGAAATATAAACATCTTCCTCTAGGATTTTTTTATTTTCAACAACTTCGTCTTCGGAATCGGGTATGTTGTCATCTTCACTTAGAAGTGCATTGTCGATTTCGTTCACGTATTTCAAATTACCGCAAAATGATTTTGCATCCATTTCTAAGAAAGAAATTGTATGTGGACATAAAATATATCATGCACGCGATACTGCATATACAGCCATATATGGCTTCCGCAGTTTTTTTACATAATATAGTACTCTTGATGCTTACCTATAGTCAAATTATATTTTTATTAAAGTAAACTTTTAGAATAAAAATACTTTTCAACGATAATCGGGCTTTT
The DNA here is from genome assembly GCA_008042515.1 of Drosophila truncata. Classification (NCBI taxonomy): domain Eukaryota; kingdom Metazoa; phylum Arthropoda; class Insecta; order Diptera; family Drosophilidae; genus Drosophila; species Drosophila truncata. Next base: position 10,567 of record VNJQ01003032.1, on the reverse strand, counting down.
TCGTAGAGAAAATTTATTTTAAAATTCAGTAATATTCACTTTTGTTCATATGGGTCATTCCATAGAAAATCGAATAAGAATTTTTATGCGATTTTTTGATTTGCATGTTTAAACCAAAAAAACAAACACGTATTTTTTTTTTTCCACGAAAAAATTTTCTTTTCCAAGTAAATGTCCATTGAATTTTTGCAACAATTAACAAAATGGCTGCAGTTAATATTTAATAACTTCCGTTGTGTTTGTTATAAAATAATAATTAATATTGCATTGGAAAGGTTAAAGAACCACCTTTCATAATATTCAATCGATTTTTGACGATGATGAACATTTTAATTGTTATAAGCAAATTAAGTGACAAATATTTTTTTTTGCAAAAAACACCAGGTTTAAAAAAAAAAAAAATTATTGTTTTTCGCTCAATTTTACACATAGTAATTGGAGTAATTTGGAGCTCACTTCCTTCCTTATAAGGGGCTTCCATAATAAATTTCAAACAGATGTAATTTATACTGATTTCTGCAAATCATTTGCTTCTGTTAATCATTCTCTTCTTCCCAGGAAACTCGATTTAATGGTATTTCCTATTGATCTTCTTAGGTGGATCTCTAGTTATCTGACTGGCAGGACGCAAAAAGGGCTCTTTAAAAATAACTTATCTAATGTTCTCAGGGTCACATCCGGTGTCCCGCAAGGAAGCCACTTGTGTCCCTTATTGTTTACATTATTTATTATCGATCTGCCCGAAGTTCTGACTAACTCTAGAGTACTTATGTATGCGGATGATGTCAAGCTTTGTGTGCAATATCAGAACGTCGCTTGCCAATCTGATTTTCAAACAGATCTTGATAACTTATAAACTAGGTGCCGCGTTACTAAACTTATATGGCTCTAAATGCAAGCTTATGACATTCTCCCGTGTGTTACCCAAGCTTGCGACTTACGCGCTTAACTACTGCTCTTTGGAAAAAATTTAATCAGTTGATGACTTGACAGTTGATGGGCATCCGCCATGATCACAAACTTGACTTTATCGATCATATTTCGTGCATGGTAAATAAAGCCAGGAGAATGCTGGGATTAATTAAACGGTGGTCGAAAGAATTCAATGACATATACGTAACTAAAACATTATATATTTCGTAAGATTGTCCTATCTTAGAATATGGATCTTGCATTTGGAGCCCTCAGTATGAGCACTAACCATATAACATATGGACTACTCATTTCATACAACGAAAATGGACACACAAATTTCTTAGCGACAGGCCCCAGAGCTGTTAGGGGCAGGACCAGTGGCTTCGTGTGCGGTCGGATTTTTCGCTCTCTCATTCTTATGCTCGCACACTGATTGCGAGAGTTCGCTTGTTCAGTAGCAGAGTGGCGCATCTTGAAGAAGGTTCCTCCAAACTTGAATTCTTCTTTGTATGTATGCGTGTTTATGCATTCACGTACACGGGCGCATGTGTGCGATCATTTCATTTTGACCCAGCAAGAATACTTGGTCTTTTGCTACTTTTGATACTAGGTACCCGAACAATATGGGCATATTCACTATTGGGTTAATGATATTTGGTTTATTGTTGTTATTTAATGATCTAGTTGAATATATTTTTATGTATGTTTGTTTTTTTTTAATATATTCTTTATTTAAAAGTCGCCGCTCGAATTAGGTACCGAGAAATATACACACATATACATATATACCTGTGTTAAATAGTAGTTTTCAAATAGCAAAGGCAAATAACAATTAAAATTACACTGGGAATCATAATGGAAAAAAATCAACCAAAGATCATTTAACATATCTTTCAAAACAAGTGTTCTAACTAGTTCACTAAATAACAACAATAAACCAAATAATATGCGTTATATTATCCAATCGTACAATGTGTTGTTGGTATGTTTTTAGGCCGCTGCTAACTAATGTATCTGTGTTTCTGTGGAGTGTAATTTGTGAGTCTAGGCCAGTCGAGGCAGTTTTACAATCAAATAGTGGTTAACATTCTTGCCCGTTTTTGCCCGATTTTCGGCAATATTCAGTTTTTGCAGTTGCAGTTAAATTTTTACATTCAACGTTGCTTGATGTTTGGAGCGACAACAACCGCCAACAAGCTGCTGAGCAGCAGTTTGTTTTGCAAAATATTGATGAGGCTGAATTAAGTAATGTCCAGCAAACCATAATAAAAGATAAACTCAGGGGTTTCTTTGGAGTCATTAACACTAATTTGCCCAAATGCAACGAAATGCTCGACCGTTTCTAAGAAAAGCATGCGCAATGGCTCGCATTATCTTTAAAAATGGAGTTTTTTAAAGATAATATTCCACGAGAAAAGCCTGCTCGCAAACGCTTGACATACACTGAGGCAGGACTAGGTTAAAGCGAAAATTGGCATTTGGCCAAAAAATTGAAAACGGGAGACTCTTCTCCTCTACTGCAAGCATTGAATAGAGAATAAACCAGATGACGAACCAATTTGGGCAGAAAGAGATGACAACAATAAGTACTGAAAATGCTTTAGCCTTTTTAATTGAAAACAATTTAACAAAACGACAATATATTAATATAAAAGCCATAAGTAAGCTCCACGGATGCGATATTTATCCCCCTTATTCAGAAGTTACAAAAATGAAATTGAAATGCAGACCAGAACAAGATAAAATAAAATAAAATAAAATAAAATAAAATAAAATAAAATAAAATAAATAAATATTCTGAATCTAAAGTTGAAGTATCGCTGCAGAATTTATTAAATCATTCTGCTGATTCACAAGCATCGCATTGCAATTTAATTGTCAGCTACGGTTTTGATGGCTCAACAGGACAAAGTATATATAAACAGCGATTTCACACGGAAAAGCCTGTTGGATTAGATAAGTGATTGTTTGTAACCACAATAATTCCCTTGAAATTAATAGATTTGAAAGAGCTGTGCCAAATAAAACACGTCTTCATTTGCTGGGCTATAATTTCAAACTGATTTTATTTTCGGAAAGTCCTAGCTTAGGTGGCTAACATGAATATCACATAGACTTATTTTAAGACAAGCCCACTCAGATACAAACGGGAAATTTTCGCTGCCCGATATCCTTATCTACAAAAACATGTGGTGACCACTCGCAGGAGGTCCATTGCATCGCAGGTATAGTTATGTTTTATGGACCGAGAAGAGGTTATATATACATAAATTTATATGCAGATGCTAAATAGTGTAGTGCTGCGGCTCGATCCTTTTAAATAATTTTCTTATATACATATACGTGTTCATGTGTGAACAAGATTCCAAAAATAAAATTATTTGGTTGAATCCTTTTCCTCAATCGGTGAGATTCTGCCGAACCCTTAAAATGGAATTTATTAGGGAAACAACTGAACTTATAAAAAACTAACTGGGAAATCAAAAAATAATAGTGAAATATGAAGCTCATTTGACTTCAATCGATTGAAAAGTTTAAAAGGGTTAACTGGTACAAATTCATGCCAATTCTGCCCATTTTGTGGTGCTAAGCCAAATACACTTTTGAAGGTGAAATATATTGAGTCAATAAACTTTCATATGTATACTGATAGCTATAAATATGGAATAAGTCCTTTGCATGCATGGATACGATTCTCTGAGTTCGGGTTAAAAGTATCATACCGAATGGAGTTAAAGAAATGGCGAGTCACAGACTCAGACAAAGATGTCCTTGCGTGACGAAAAAGAAGTATTCAACGTAGATTATGCGATGAAATGGGTCTGAACGTAGATAACCCTAAGCAAAATGGAAGTGGCAATAGTAATTATGGAAATGCCACCAGAAAAGCTTTTGCAGATGTCAAAACGTTATTAACAATTTTAAATTTTAACGAGAACATTTTGAATAAATTTTTTATCATTTTAATTGCTGTGTGTGTAAATAATAATTAGTCCAGAAAAATTTAAAGATTTATGTACAAAAACGTTCAACTTATACGTTGAAACTTATGATTGGTACCCAATGTCTTCAGCTGTATCAGAGGTGTTCAATAGAGCGTTAGATTCCTCTGACCCACAGCTTTTATCTATAAATCTAAAGGAACGCCAAAGATTAAATTATAAAAAAACGTTACCAAGAGATGAAATAGCTCTTTTGGAATCTCCTGATATTGAGCTTCCAACAATAGGGGCATGTGTAGACAAAACATTTAATCAGGTAGAAGAAGTCGAAGATACTGAATTCGAAATACCCGTGCTGGATTGCTTGAAGTTTGAAGAAGAGCTTTGGGAAGAATAAATTATTACCTGGGCATCAAGGTATGAAGTTACAAAACTTCATATTGGCCTAATTTTATTTTTAATTTTTCAGGTATTCAAATAACCTTTATAATGGAAATGTATATATATAAATGAAATACATTTTGAAATGGAGTGGGCGGAGTATCCAAAATAAGGCCGGCTGTCGTTGGGGGTTGTCGGTGGCCGCTGAGTTGGGCTGGAATAGTGGTGTGGTGGCTGCTGGAAAATCCCAAGTCCAGAAAACAGAAGAAGGGGGGCGGCGAGATCGATTTCACTGCGTTTTTTTGGCACAACTTCAAATTTAAGACTAACTTAAACCTAAGAGCGGAAGAGGCTCGGGACCGCGGAGTGGTGGATTCGCAGCTAGAAGACGGGGGCGGGAGAGCAACGGAGAGCGCAGGTGAGCGGGCGCAAGCGTTAGTGCAAGCTCCAGCGCAGCGCTCGCTTTCACACTGCCGCTCAAAACTAAGCGCCCATGTGGCGCGAACACATTTTGTGCACATTTATTAAATATATAACATTAAAATATTTTAAAATAAATTAAAAAAAAATCCAAAATTCTATCTTTATTTTTTAGGTATATGTACCAAGTTTAGTGTTTCTACCTTCAAAAATGGTAAAAGTGCCGAAGTTTGGGACTTTTTGCTCATAGTGAACTCGCGAAATTTTAATCTTCTTTTTCGCATCCATTCGTGCCGAATCTTAAATTTGTTCCCCGCTCAACCGCTTGAGCCACGGGCGTCACATGGATAAGGTACCGGAAGAAACTAGAGTTTGAAGCCATCCTCAATTTGTTTGTCTCGAGCGCGGCGGTACCGTGGAAGAGTAGCATGCTTGACTGATCGCTTTTGTAAGCTCGAGCAGAATTTCGGGAATGCTTCCACTGGAGATGCGAGCTGCTTTTAGCGTTGTATTTGGATCCTGAGGCCAGCTCGCCAGGACCTTTCGGTGGCACCACTCACGGTCCTGCTGCCGCGTAGCACTTCTCTGACTGAACAGGCCGACTCCATCTTTTTTACCGCCGTTCTACTACCAGCGGCAGGAGGACGAGATCTGGGAGCACTTTCAAAAGCCCGTTTTTCGCTTGCAGATGCGCGAGCGAATTTACAATACCCACTTAGTGGTCGACTACAAGGTGACCCGAACTCACGTGCAGCGCCCAAATCCGGCTCTATGGTGAGTGCGGACACCACGGCCCGCCGGCACCCGGGAATACACACGCAGGGAGCATCAGCCGGAACGCATGCATGAGCCAAAGCGCAGCCTCTCTCGTCACTCCGGAGCCAGCCCTCGAAGAGTCTCCACGGTGCTCCAATAGTCATCGCAGCCAAGAAGAACGGCGATGTCCGCATTTGTGTAAATTACTGCCTTCGGAATGGGAAGGTCATATCGACGCTGGACCTCAGCCCCGGACATTCGGGAATGCACGGCTTTTAGCGTCCCAGGCCAAAGTTTGTCAAGTAATCCCATTCGGGCTTCATTCCTCCCCGGCTACGTTCCAGCGCGTCTTAGACACGGTCATCGGGCCAGATATGGAACCACATGCGTTCGAATATCTGTATGACATCATCGTCATTGGCGCAACCCTAGAGGAGCATGTCGATAAACCCCCTTACCGAAACCTCTGCTCGAAATCCTATGAATTGAAGGAAATAGCTAGATTACCGGATAGCGTGAAAGAGTTTTAGGTTTTCGAGTGTGAGGTTGGTAGCTCCGACTCTTAGATCGACAGAGCGGAAACCATCCTTAAGGATTACGAGATAAACAAGGAAATGCCTCTTTACCGTTCCATTGGCGTCAGCATAAGACAAAAAATTCGAGGAACTGCCGAGACGACCCTTCTTTCTTACAATGTCCCTGAAGATGATTGGCCTGAGATATAGCGCGTCCTGGCGCTCTATTACTCCGATAAGCGAGACCTGCGTACCCTAGAATACCGTTGAATCATTTTACTCAGGGATAAATAGTCAGTTTGCCCTGATAATGTGCTGCCTGAAAAACGGCAATCAAAGCCTGGATATTCTGGGTGCGCTGATCGAGACTTATAAGGACAGAGCCATTGATGTTTTCAGGCTGAGAGGTGATTTCTCGAGATTTCTGGTAATTCAGGGCCCGAAAAATTTTCACGGGAATTCGAGCATTAAGCGCAACTTCTTCTAGTCTTAACCTTTTCCGAAAATCCCTAAGAATATATCACTTGAATGCATTCCCGCCCTCGGAGAAAGTCCTCACGAACGCCTACGAGGGTAAAATCGATGTTGAGGGCTACTACTATGAAGCCCTACGAGACAACCAGATAGGCCACCAATCGCACTCGGAAACTGGTAGCAGTACATTTTATGGCCGACGCCTCTCTAACGTTCAATACATAGATTATGGCGTCAAAAGGGCTAAGCTACAGTTTCTTATAGGCTCCAGGTTGTAAGCCCATTCCGAAAGGCTGCCCAGTCCAATCTGCGGGGGGATATAAAGATAACACATCAAATAACCAGACCGTTCTTCTACCCTATAAGCAACGACTCCCCTGCAACATTCTACATTCTCCCCGGACTGATAGCCTTCCATGGCATTATGGAGAACGACACCTTTAAATCGCTTGACAAGAAGAATGACTCAGGGAGTGAAAATTCTTCTATTAGGAAATTCCCTTAATGTCCACTCGTTAATTGACAGTGAACACCCGGCAGAGGCAAGATAGTACCTCAAATCGCTAATTGCCGAATTTTTAACCTATTTTAAGAAACATTTTGAATGAGTGAGACCGTGGTTCGAGCTGAGAAAACCAAGTCAACGAGCTCCTGCGTGAGGGAATTATCAGACCATCCAAGAGCCCCTAATATTCCCCGGTGTGAGTTGTTCCAAAGAAACCATTACCCTATAGGGAAAACCAGTGCCGAATGGTAATTGAGTTCACGCAGCTCAACACAGTCACTATCTCTGACACCTACCCAATCATCAGATTAATCGAGCCAAGCTTTGAGTCGGACGTGTTTCCAATTGCTCTCCCTTCTTTCAAAGTTTTTCTTGTGAATATTTGATTCTCAAAGTCCAAATTTTTGGCAACTGATCAGTGTTTCGGCGCTCTTTATTTACCCAAAACATCTGGATCATTTCGTATAAAGACAGTGACTTTAATCTACGAAAACAAACTCGGTTTTTATTTTATTTTTTTTATTCTTTGCCTTTTGTTTTCGTGTGCCGTGCGTTTACCGCTTACCGCTACATTCCGTTCAGCTTTGTTGTTGGTGCAAGCGATCTGCATACCGCGAACATACAAACAAACTACTGCTTTTGTAGTACTTAGATAAAAGCTTTGATTATTCTCGCTCGACCTCTGTTTTGATCGGTTCCTTCGTCGTGCAAATTAATAATTTTCCTTTAATTTTTAATTCGTGCGCTTTTTACGAATTATTATTAATACTCTCTTACTTAACTAATCATGGCTACATGTTGTGCTACTGAAAGCCCAAATGGCCGCAAAATCACCTCGCGGCAGGCCACAGTTTATTGTTGGCTGTGCGACAATATCGCCCATCCTGGCTGCGCCGACCTTGGGCATATCGGCCCGCGTATTGCTAATCGTCTTCGTGATCACGCCGGATTGGATTGGACGTGCCCAAGCTGCCTACATATCAAATATGATATGAGGACGTTCATGAGGCAAACTCATCTTGAGTTTCAATCTCTGGCGGCTGGTTTCAAGGAGCTTTTCAGTCGTTTCCTGCTTAGTTATTCACCTAGTATTAACTTGAGAACTCTTCCTAATATTTCTCTGCAAGTTCCAGACCCTGTGTGCCACCGTATGCAGTTCAGCCCGCGAAATTTATCCACGGACCACACCTTGGACGCCGCAGACGATTCTTGCGAGGCTGCAGCACCTGGACCAACCAATAATGCGGCTCCTGGAACTTTATTTGCCGTCTATTAGTGCTATCAGTCTATTATTGCTGACCAGGCTTCTACGTCGCGTGCTGCTGCTTCTAATGTGTCAGCGGTGGACAGCAATAAAGACGCTCTTCCAGTGAAACCGGCGGTCTCTGTTTCCTCGTCTCCTTTCACCACGCCTGGATTACAGTCACAGCCGGCGCCACTTGCCGGCGTTGCTCCCAGGAAGTTTGTCTTCGTTTCCCGCCTCAACCCCGATGCTTCCGAAAACGATGTTAAGACCCATTTGAGCAGCAAGCTGAATGCTTCTGGTTCCGAATTTATCGTCTCAAAGTTCAATTTTGAAGAAAGACGATCTATATATATTCGTTTAAGATTGCACTTTCTGACGGCCTCTTGGACAGGGTTCTTGATTCTTCCGTATGGCCTGAACATGCCATAATTCATGAATTCATTAACAAAAACAATCCTCGTGCTCGTGCGCCTCAGACTGCCTTAGCATTGCCTTCAATAAACTAATCGATTCGTTCTTCATCCACTATCAGAACGTTCGTAGTTTGCTGGGGAAGCTTAGCAAACTACACGTTAATAGTGTCTCCTTTGATGCCGACGTATTTGTCTTTACGGAAACGTGGCTTAACTCTTCAGTCTGTGATTCTGAACTATTCGCAGGCAATTATGTTGTCTATAGGCATGACCATCCATTTCGCATTGGCGGCGGTGTTCTCATCGCCGTTAAATCTAATCTTGCTTCTAATTTTGCTCCAATAATCGACTACGACTGCACTTTGGAGTTTGTTGCGGTTCGCATTTAAGTTTTCGATTATGTTGTTTATATGTCTGGCTCGTATATTCCACCTATGTCTGACTTCCAGCACCTGTCCTTAATTCAGAGCATCCACTCGACTCTGGGTGCTAATGACCATCTTATTGTTTTAGGTGACTTCAACCTCCCGTTCATTTTCTGGATAACCTCACCTGACTCTAATATTCTCATTCCCTCTGTTCCTCATGACTTCATTCACGGACTTATTCACCTATCCTTAGGACAATTAAATAATATTAAAAACTGCTGTGATAAAATCTTAGACCTCTGTCTTGTATCACATGGAGTTGCCTTAAACGGCTACCCCACGAGCGATGGTCCGAAGAAGGGTAACTTCAAAGGCCTATGGCCGTGGTTGTATAGCGAGCGTTTTATTCTGGAATTCAAACAATTAGCCTCACACAGTTAAAGCTTAACTTAATTCCTACCGCAGTGTGTCCTCTACTTCTGGCTACAAGGCAATGAAAAGCACATTTTTTGGCGGCATTTAAGGCACCGTTATAAGTAGGCCCGTACATCAAAGGCCAAGAAATCCATACAATATCGGATAACTTCAATACTAGGTCTCACTTAAAATACTGATTACTTCTATCGATTACAATATTCGACCGGCGACAACCTCATTTTTGTCTCTGACTTCTCCAATGCATATGCCTCTAGAATTGACCCTCTCTCTCGTCCCGAAGATGCTTACCACCCTACCTTCGAGATAATACTAGAGGCTTCGGGTTCGTTTACTGCCTTATGTCTCAGCCGAGCCTGCAACTTTTCGCTGCTTCCGCAAAGCCAATTTTACTAACATGAATATTCACTTATCAATCAATCGATTGGACCTTTTTGAACGATACCGACGATCCCTCTAACCTGTTCAAACGTTTCTATGACATATTATATTCTTGTTTTAATACGCTCGTCCCTTCATTTCCCTCTCCTATTAACTCACACAAGCCCCCCTGGTTTTCCCGTCGTCTTTCGTATCTAAAAATTTGAAGTCCAGACTCTTTAAAAAATTCGGCCGTACAGGACTACAAGCCGACCGTGCTTGATATTTAGTAGCTCGCTCCGAATTCTTGACGCACAATTCACTTAAGTCGATGCAGAAGTGAGTTTCAGTCTAATCCGATTTTACGCTTTCGTTAATTCTAAACGTAAATCACAGCTCTTCCCTTCCCGTCTTCATCTCAAAACTGAATCTGCTTCCTCTGAGACTGATATCGCGAACTTTGTGACGATTCGCCAATGCTCGGGTGGCACATGGAAGGCCAGGGTTCGTCTCAGAGATTTATTTGTGTCCAAGTGGGGTTGCTACAAGAGATTCCGACCAGGTTCCAGAGGAGAAGACACAGGAAATTACACAGTAATCAATTATCAAGGCTTTATTTACACTAATATGTTTGTAGTAACCAGTTACAACTCCGGTATTCCCGTGGTAACGTGGCTTCTGCTCGGCTTCGTTGGGGTATCGTCGTTGGCCTGGCCTTAGAAAAGATCCGTTGCGTCGTCCTTGCAGCCTGAGAAATGGGGCGTCCGAGACCCTTAAGGTCTACGAGTCAGTGAGAATCGTTAAGAGGCCTTTTAAGGTCTACCACGGAGTGGGAAC
>VNJQ01003028.1:0-20889 GCA_008042515.1 Drosophila truncata | reverse complement strand
CGCGGAATTATGCAGCTGCCCGAGAGATGGTCATTAGTGGTCAAACAAAACGGCCAATACATAATTGATTCATTATAAGTCCTGATATAAATGAATCATCTTTGAAAATATTGAAAAGAAACGACATGACTTTCTTGCCAACCCAGGTATTTGTGGGAGTCTTTGTGCTCCAGTGTAGAGCCCGACATAGTGATCTCACCGCAGGACTTAGTTGTTGTTGAGAAAGTAACGTTTGCGCAATTACTGCTGTTGATTCCTATGTTCCACTTCTTTGCCCAGTTATCGAAGCTGTGAACATAGGTTTGTAGAGCTTTCCAAGCTGTGTGAATAATTGGGCTTCTCGTCAGCAAAATATATGGCAGTGCAGCGAAGTCGAATTTAAATAAAATTAGGGTGGCGCAATCCGAAATTATGAGGAAAATTTCTGGCGTTCCTTGGTACATCCGAAATAGGTACATCGAGAGGAACCTGAAGGTCCCCAAGGTCGGAGACGTTCTACAAAACCTGGCAACCGGCTATGTGGAACGCCTTGGAAACCACCCTTACGCATTGGCCAGACAGTTAACAGCGCAACCGACGAGAAGACGCATAAAAAGATGCCACCCAGCCGATTTACCTTCAAGGGTCATAACATAATTGTATAATAATATGAATGTATATGAATGTAGTAAAATGTAAGATATTGTCAAATGTATACGTGATCAACTTGATTAAGTTGCCTCAGCAGTAACAGTAAACTCGTTAATACCAAATACAAATTTTTACAAAGAAAAAAAATTTATTTTAAAAATCATAAATAAATAGTATTACTTTCCTATTATATAAAAATGAAATAATAATTGTTAAATACCAATTAATAAAATAAAAATTGCTTAAACAAATTTATCTGAATTGTACTAAAAAAATAGATATATTTTTTTCACTTTCTAGCTCAATTTTTTGGTAGTAATGTTTATTTTACTCATAACTCTTATTTACGAACTCTTCTAATAACATAATAATAACATGTCCCCAAAAAGTGAAATAATGTGGATACCTGGCCATGCAGGAATAAAAGGAAATGAACTATCCGATCAAACCGCAAAATCGGCAAGCAATATGCCACTTGTCCTTACCCCACAAACATAACAAGACACCTTAAAACCTTGAGGACAGTGTGTGTGAAGTCGCCGAGTATGGTTGCACCGCGGTGGTGCTCCCGCGAATAGTGCATGCCGCACGGGTTGTGGCAAGGCCCCGCGCGTCTCGTGGTGCAGGTCAGCAGAGGGAAGCATCCGGGTGTACTCACCTGCAACAGCAAGTCCTGAATGTCCACGGACTAGCCGCTGCATCCGATTGTTTACCCAAGAAACCGGGCCAGCGGTGAGAATGGTGAGAGCATTTCCTTCTTACTTTCCCCAGCGGTGTTGTTGTGCCTCAACGAGAAATTTTCTCTCGACGCGAAATGTGGCTGCCCGCAGCATCTGCCAGTCACGCCAGCTAACCGCAAGATCAGCTGCGACCCAGTGCTGGTCAGGGCTGATTTTTTCCTCCGATCTGGCCACCCTACCGCCAATAGGGGCGCGACTTGGAGTTCGACCGGTAACGCTGGCGCGCCAAACTTCCGCAGCAGGCGAAATGCTAAGTGCTACGACATGAACATGCAATCTTCCGTATGCAGGGGATAGCATACTGTTTCGGGCTGCTGCTTCTGATCCTATGGTGGAGGCGGAGGGATCGGATGGAAACCCGATTCCTAGGCTGGCACTAGGGGAAAATAAATGGTAAAGGCCGTGGAGCTGGCCAACAACCAACCCCACCGCCTTGCGGTACACCTCCAAAACGGGGCTCTGGTGACCGAGCAGGAGCGGTATAACTCCCTCCTGCCTAGTCATGGGGAAACTCATGACCATCGAGGGACCCCATAATAATGTGCACACGCCCCCTCCCAAAACCTCCTCGTAGCGGCTGCCCACATTGGGCGGCTACGTGATCTGCGTCTGCGCCACAGTGGCCGGCAGAAGAACTAAGCCCTGCAGCGGGCTCCAGCTGCACCCAAACCAAATCCACATTGGGCGGCTGCCTGGTCTGCATCTAAGGTTTATTGGCCGGCAGCTAAAATCTTACCTGGCAGAAGGTATAAAATGCAGCCCTTGCATTGGGCAAAAATGGAACCCAAAAGAAATGTCTTCGCAAAACGAAACTACTCCGGGCGGCAACTACACAAGTGGAAATCCATCCGCGGGAGATCCCGCGGGTAGGGCATGGAGTCCCTAAAAAAACATTCCGTAACGCTCTGAAGTGGCGGTGGCTGACTTGGCCGCCACTGAAGTTATTACGCCAAGCCATGAAATGGAGGGAAACGACGGTCCGCTGGCCTTCAGAAGGAGCAGCAGGACCATGAGATCCCCGATCCGCTCTGCCAGCAAAGCTGCAGAGCCGATTGGGCAAGGAAACCCTGACTCCCAAACCCCGAAAAGGACGAGGGATGCGGTCAGCCCGGCGGGCTCCCAGCGAAAAACCCCGCCGAAGAAAAGCAAGGCGTCTCAATGCCTTGGAAATATCTCAGAGATGGGCAGGATTTTGGACGAAGTCCTCGCCGAAATCAATGAGAAGCAGGTCCGTCACATCACCCTGGTGATGAAGACAAAGTTAGGCCGCCTGAAGGACCACCAAGTGGATATCGGTGATTGAGGCGTGAGAGCATGAGCATCACCAGGTGGCAAGCAAAGTGGGACAGCTCGACCAAAGACGCTGGACCCACCGACTAATTCCGGACATCATCAGCTGGGTAAGCCGAAAGCACGGGGAGGTAGACTTCTACCTGACCCAAGTGCTCAGCGGACATGGGTGCTTCCGGAGCTACCTCAAGGGCTTCGGGCACGAGGAGGAGGACAACTGCCCAGCTTGCGGCTCCGGTATTGGGGAGGACGTTCAACACATCCTGTTTGAGTGCTGCCGCTTTCACCACGAGCGGGAGGAGCTGAAAGCCGGCGTGGGAAGATTCGTCACGGCCGAAAACCTCGTGCCGACCATGCTCGGGAACACGGAGTGCTGGGACGCGGTAGCAAAATTCGCTGCTAGCGTATTAAAATCGCTGCGGTCCCTTGAGAGGTTGAGAAGGACACGAGCGGATTAGGAGGCCTGCCGCTCGCGCGAAGCAATGCTTGTCGGCGGTACCGCGCGACCTAAGCCTTCTTTTCTGCACCCTTATTAACCTATTGTTTTGTTTGTTGGTTAGTTAAAATTAAACAAATGGAAATTAAAAAAACCTTACAACCGTACTTGCAATTAGAAAAAAAGAAAATATTATAAACTGCAGTCAATGGTACCAATCCATTAACATAAACAACTCGCACATCTGCGACTATTTTAAACAATCAGACTAAAACTGGACCAGACTCTACCAAACTAATATATTACGACTTTGACTAGGACCCACCAACAGTATCGAAATCAAAATTTACAATCAAGGCGATATTTTCGAAGCTAACCTTTTAACCATGTGTCAATCTCTTCTTCGAACCAAACAAACTATATTTTACAACACAAACCTATTTATATTTTTTATTTTGTTTATAGTTAATAAAAGTGATCTGTTATTGGTAAGAAATTTCTATACCCTAAAAGCATGCAAAAAAGTGTAAATTCTTGTATTTTTGGGCTTTAACGTTTGGTTTTTGCCTTCATTTTATAATTATCTTTATGTTATGGGGTCCATATAACAGTATACCAATTTTCAGCTTAATATTCCAACTGGAAGTGTTTTTGACCGCCCTTCCCATATACATTACCAGGAATTTGTCATTTAAACTTCCCGTGATAAATATTTTTCGAAAGTTTCCTTTTTGTTAGATTGCTTATACTATCTGTAATTACTATGTCAAAAATTAGTGAATTCTGACCGCTAGTTTATTTTCAGCAGCTATTAACCAGTCGATATCGGTAGTGTTCGGCGATTTTTACGATAGAAAAAAATATTGATCAAGCAATAATTTCAGTTTTTAACATAATTTCGTGTGCGGAAACGTAGCGAATGCTAAAGAGGTCTTATGGTGAAGCATTTAAGGATGGTAGAGAAGCCATCGAAAACATATCTCCTTCTGGTCGTTCTTTGGCATCTTGCCCTAAAGATAGCATCAAGGATATCAGCGATATATTTCTCAAAAATCGTCATATGAGTGCTGGAGAGGTAGATCTTTAGATAAATTTTGGTTTTAAAGCAGCTAGATTGGTTTTGATCTGTTATTTGGGTACGAGACGCGTCACTGCTTGGCTAGTTCAAAAACAGTTTTTTTTAAGTACTACGTTTCGAACGATTTTAAAGTAAACAAGAAAGGAAGCTAACTTCGGCTCGCCGAAGTTTATATAACCTTGCAGATTGCAATTGAACTATAAAATTTAAAACGGAATTCTAAGATAACATTGAATGGACGAATCAAAAATTTGATGAAAATATGTCTAGAAACAACTGAGTTATGATTTTTTCTATTATTTCTCTGATTGTTCCTATGACAGCTATAAGATATAGTCGTCCGATTTTTATGAAATTTAAATCGAAATTCTGGAATAATATTAAGTGACCAAATCTCAAGTTTGATGCAAATATGTTGAGAAATAGCGAAGTTATGACTTTTACTATTATTTTCCTGATTGTTCCTAAGGCAGCTATAGGATCTAGTCGTCCGATTTTCATAAAATTTAAATCGATATACTGGAATAATTATTAATGGGCAAATATCAAAATTGGTGGAAATATATTGAAAACTGACAAAGTTATAATTTTTTTTCGAAAAATTTTTCGATCGTTCCTATGCTATGGCAGCTATATGATATAGTCGTCCGATGCGGCCCGTTCCGACATATGTACGAGTGAGAGTATATGGAAGACTAACTGCAAAGTCATTTAGATAGCTTTAAAACTGAGGGACTAGTTTGCGTAGAAACGGACAGACGGACATGGCTAGATCGACTCAGCTGTTGATGTTGATCAAGAATATATCATGATACAACTATACAAGGTAGTCCACTTGGCAAAATCATAGTCCCTTAATATAAGTGCGAGTGAAATAGCTTTGACAGTTAGTGTGAGTGAAAGGGCTACATAGTGTTTCGATTAACCCTTGAACGGTGCATGGGGCTAAAAGTTTACTTAGTTATAACAAAAGTTGTAATGTTTATAATTTTATTTTAATTAATTTTGAATTTGACATAATTCTTTGTTTTTGTTGTTTGACAGCCATTCTCTTGTTCAAGCTCCTAGTTCTAAAGAATATACGTATCTTAAAATAAATTTTTTTTATATATACACTAATATCGACCTGCTCAGCGGCGTTTAACAATGTCTGTTTTAAATTTGTTGTTATCTTAAATGTGTCTTTAACAATATGTAAAAATATGTTTTTCAAGTTGTTTTATTTTGTTTTTAAATGCCGATGAAGGTTTCATCAGTACTCCATGCGAAACCTCATCTGCGTATGTAAATATCGACTCTTTTGCTAACTCGGTAGACAAATTTAATTTTTTAATTACGTAGCCAGCCAGGTACTCAAGCGCATCCTCCGTCGACTTGTTTATCTCTTCTGCTAAGCTGTCATCAAAATCAATTTGGATATTGCAATCTTCAGGCTCGTTCTCTTTGTTTTCAATATTTTGAACGGCTTGAGAAAAGTCAAGATTAAGCCACTCATTAGAATCGTCTTGCTTGCCATTCAACAATTCTGTATTCTTAGCTAAATAAGATTTTAAGGGTATTAATAACTGACATATTTTTTGCTTGGCCACTTAAGGGTTAAAGTTTCTGAAAAAAACTCTCCCCACACAACCTTTCAGTTCGACTAGCAGACAGGCACTGAAATTAGGGGACCAAAACCCGAACGACTTCGGCAAGCCGAATGGACTACCTTGTATAGTTGTATCATGGAATATATATACTCTATAGGGTCGGACATATCTCCTTCACTGCGTTGCCACCTTCTGACTGAAATTATTATACCCTGCAAGGGTATAAAAACTCGTTTAATACAATGAATGAAACTACCGTATTCAGTAGATTGGATCTCTTGTAACTTTTTAATGTTTCAAAATCTCAGTTAAAAGAAACAGTTACGACCTAATAAAGTCCGGAAAAAAAAATCGCAGGGGTAATTAAATGCGATTCCATGCAGCGCCTATAAAATAATTTTTTGATAAGAGCTGTTATATGTTTATCGTTTCAGAATGAGCATATTTATAATGTGACAAAAAATAATTGATCTTGATTAAAAATTGTTCTTTTTATTAACAAATTCCGGGTACTTTCTAGTCACAATATAAGATCAACCAGTGTGCAACCCCCACCCAGAAATCATACAAAATATCCTACGCTTCCTTAAAAAATCAGAATTATACCATAAGATCTGATTTAGCCAAATAAGCCAGATAAAAAAACCATTTAGCCAATTAAATTTTTATACAAGATTAAGATAAAATACCATTGTAAACCAGTGGCCTTCCAGCCAGCTCTATACAATCTAAGTTAGTTTAGGTTTGTAAACTATTTGATCTATTTCAAATAAATACTAATAAATTTAAATAATTTTAATTATTAGTTATTTAAAAATAAATTTTACAAAATTCTTCAATCAATATAAATTTACCTAATAAGTATTAATGTTTATCTTTATAGTAAATTGCTATTAAAGGACACACACGCCTGTTTTTACCCTTATTTCTCAACGACCAACATTGACCGGATTGTGTCTTCGGGGTATAGATACAGTCAGTCCAAGGAAGAGCTTACACAGAGGAAAGTATAATAAAGATAATACCCTTGACTTTTACATTCGGATTTTTCTTTTTTAAAAAAGCAAACAATTTGTGTTATGAAACAACATGTCGTTGTTATTGAGTTGGGTCCTTATTTTCATTCATATAAAACACATTCAGGCCTGTTCTAATTTCCACCAACGACAAATCTACTTGGATTCGAATTTCCCAGACCTGTTCTAATTTTCACTTCTGAAAATTCGTATATCCTCTGTTAAGTCTACGTTAATTTTTGAAATCACACGGAAACTTTCCGCCTTTTTTGGGCTATTGGATTCATATCCTTAGCAGACTTTAGCGACTAGCAGACATTTTTTTGGGAACCAAACGAACAAAAAACACAAAAAAGAAATTATTTTATGTTAAAGGGAAATTCTCATATGTTAAGGGAATATCCGAAAATGTTAAAGGGAAATCCGAAAATGTTGTCAAATTCACTTCCAAGCGGAAATTGGAATAGGCCTGATTATCTTAAAATAATAATAAAACAATAGTAAAAATAAGAATACCTAAGTAATTTGCATACATAGTTAAAATTGTACAAATTTGCTATATCTTGAGTTGTAAGCGTATGTTTAAAAGCAAAAAAATTTTAATTTAGGGGAAACAATGTTTGTATACCCTTGCATTTTGCCATTAGATCGAAATGTTATTTTAACAGCTTTAATTCCTTAAATGAACATTCTATTTTTTCCTGTGGTAGCTGCCTCTGTTTCAAAATCTTGCAGATCAAGAAAAATTTACCTACGACCTAAAAATATATTGTGTGGCGTACTATCCAGATTATATTCGAGCTGCAAGGTTCTATAAGTGTTTTGTTGACATGAACATTACGGATCGAATCGTCAGTTAGTTTTCCTTAGTTGTGCATTGGTAATAGGATGGATGGTAGCTTAATTTTTACTAAAGTATGTTGGGAACCTCTTTATGCACACTGCGTTTTGTATGCTAAATTGGGTTGGGAGTGCATAAACTGATTCTCAAATTATTGACCGTAAACGAAAAGGCGACCGCTTTTCCTGATCTTAATTATGCTTCTAAAGCTTATAAAAATGATTACATTGTTAAGAAAATATAAGAGTGGATGTATGTGTTCTCTTTGGCCGTGGTAGAATCTCAAGCGAGGTCAAGGAAACTCGAGCTGTTGAACCTGGAGAACCGCGGGGATCGTTATTGATCACGCCCTTAGCGGCCGGCTATGGTGTGTATTAAGGGGTGAACCTGGATAACAACGGGAAACGGCCTCCGAAGATGGATGGCGCTCGAGGCGACAGGGCAATTCCCAAGGACTCGGAGGCTAACTACGGTACATTCTCCGGGTGTTAGCGAGCACTAATTAAAGGGAATAAACTCCGGATGGGCACAGAGCCTATCTGTGAACGACTTCGGTTAGGCTAAGGGGCGACCGGGGGAATACGCTCCGGGTGATTGTGGGGCCTAGCTACGGGAGTTCGAGAGAATGTTGTTGTTGGACTTGCAAGTCTTTAGAGAAATGTTGGACTCACAAGACTTCATAAATATTGCTATTGTTGGACTCGAAAGTCTACGGAGAGAGAGGTTGTTGTTATACTCGAAAGTCTTCAAAAAGAAGTTTGACTTGCAAGTCGTCAGAGAGAGGGGATCGGTGTTAAGGAGAAAAACTACGGGAAACTAGCTACAATGTACCAGAATGATTCGGTGCAGCTAAAAGTGACTTCTGCAACTGACTTCTTTCGAGCGCTGAGTCTCTGAATGAATCCTGAATCTTGAATGTGGGACGTAAGGTTCAGCAGCTATATCTCTTTTTCTGAACTGATTTTTGACCCATACTTTTGCTATGTTGTAGCCCTGGGATTTAGAATAAATTGTAGTTGACTCAGTTAAAACATTTCTAAAAGTCTCGGCTATACTCGGTATAGATACAAGTTTACATCGGAGTCACCCACAATTTTTCCTAATTCCAGGGCTACAACATAGCAAAATTATGCAAAGTTCAGAGAGCTTCAAAACTGAGGGACTAGTTTGCGTAGAAACGGACAGACGGACATGGCTAGATCGACTCGGCTGTTGATGCTGATCAAGAATATATATACTTTATAGGGTCGGAGATGTATCCTTCCCTGCGTTACAAACTTCTGACTGAAATTATAATACCCTGCAAGGGTATAATAATAGTGTCAGTGTTACTCACTATTTCAATAAAAACACAAATAAAACAGTATTCCTAACTGAAAACTAATTGGGTATCTAGTGCAGGGCAACACAACTTTCGGCAGTCTCGCAAAAGCCACTGTGTGATATGAGCACGCACTGGAGGATTATCCGCCCCCAGCCGACAGCATCGTAGTCGTGAACATCGACACGGACGAAGAAAAAATATAAGAAATGCATACAAAAAACTGCGCAACTTATTTGCATATTTAATGCTTCGAATATGTTGATGTTTTCTTCATTTTTTTTTTTTTTTTAAATACTTTATTTTTTGTTTAACAAATTTATAAAAAGTAAAAAAATTAAATAAAAAATGTAAAAAAAATGTTTTTTTGAAAAAGGTAGATTTTTTTTTCACTTTGATACCCGATAAAAAGCGAATGGGTGGGCGTGGCACATTGTTTCACTACTTTTACTATAATTACCTATCGAGTACTGTTTAAATTATTTATTTATCATATCTGGTTCAAAAGTTTTTTAAAATAAAAATTAACTATGCGGGCGTGCGGACGATGAAAGGCCAGTATGGGGAGAACCAAGAACCGGTGAATCGAGTCCTCGGAGTCGCAGGGGAGGTACGAGCTCTGAGTGTTTGAAGGTCTGGAGTTCGAGACCTAGACGGCTGCAGAGCGAAGAATTCAAGGCATAGATTCGGGGGTGTACGATAGACGAGACAAGGGCATTTTGCAGCTATTGCAAGTCAACAGTAACAGAAAAATTATGCGTCTTGCGCGCCTAGCAACAAAAAAAAAAGAACACTAACACATGGGCGGCTTTCACCAAAAACATAAAATAAATTTTAGTACGTTGTCCCAAAATCCGTTGTTGGGCCGTCGCGACAGCTAAACGTCTCAAAGCTTATTCCCACGCTCTCCTGCTTTAACGCTCTCCCGCTTTTAAACTCTCTCTGTCGCTCCCTCTCATTATCGTAACAAGTACAGACTAAATCGGATCTCTCCGCTCTTATTTTGTGTGGCGTGTTCCGCATTGAACGGAGTATAACCACAGCATTTCAATGTGGCAAGAACTGACCACATAATGCAACAGTCTGGATTAAGCGCCAGTCAACCGCCTCAGACTAGAAGCTGAAGCAAATACATGTTAGTCGAACGTGTACTCCCCCTTTGTAAGGGGTCAAGATTTATCTAATATCTCACTGATCTGATGGTCACAGCGCCAGGTTGAGACTACAACTCCACCTCGATTGCAAGTGAATCTCCCGTGATTTTGGGTTATCCACAGCTACCTCGATAGCCTTGGACAACTGATCAACCCGTGGTACCGAAATTACAGGCTCGGTTTAGTTCCGACAAACCCGGTTAGGTATTAGTCGTATTAGTCGCCTCCTACGACAAGCAGCGGGGGGCAGTGGTAGTATTCTCTACAGCTAACCAAACGGCAAGGGTGTTGGGCTTAAAGCCCCTCCTCCTGCGGAACGCCTCCTTAGCGAACTCCTCCAGCCTTTGGGTTCTCTCCTGATCCTCCAGGATTCCTTCAAAGTCTAGTTTTCGCCAAGTCCATCGAGGTCTCGCCAGTCTGCGGCAAGCACACAATATGTGCATCCAATACGCGTAGGCACACACACATTCGCATGCACTGGTATCGCTGAGGGCTCTCCCATGCAGGAATGCATTGAACGACCCGTGCCATGTGAGCAGGAAAGACGCCATCATCGAGAAACTTGGATCCCGATAGATGAGATTGACATCTGTGACAAACCGTTGCGTCACCCGTCCTGGCTCGGCTAGTCGCCTCTTGGCAGCTACTTGTGACATACCGTATCGAAGGTGCCAGAAGTCCGGCATATATGGTCCGCCTGGCTCGAGGACTGAAACCCCAGTCGACTCACTCCAATACTCCGACGACTCCGATCATTCGCTGACGTAGCGAAGCTATGTGTGTGAGGAATTTTGTTCCTTCACTGACCGTGATGCCCAGATACCGACAGCTGCGCACATACGGCAGGTTTGCTTCAGCAAACTTTGCCGTGGGCGCACGTCGCTGTTACTGGCGGCCTTCCGATACTCAGGGCAGGACCTGCTCAGAGTCGAATCTTCGGCGTCTCTACTGGGTTTATATTTATATTTATTATTATACACTTGGGTTTGCCCTGCGAGCACTTGTTGTGTTTGTGCCCTTTTTCTCCGCACCTGAAGCAGGCTCATCTCTAGATTTCCAGTTGCACCATCTCCTGCATAACTGCCACCTCGGCTTTGCCGGAAATGGCGGCCTGGATGGCAGCGTGTAGCTGCTGCGTTGACGGGTCGGAGGGTTTTTGCATCCTGAGCAGCAGTCCGCCGTTGGCTGTTCTTCGGATGCCTTGAACCTTCTCCTTAAGGCTCTGGAGAGTAGGCTCAGTTTTGACCATCTTCAGCATATCCGCATACGATCCTTCGCTGCATTTTATGAGAATGGCGTCGGGCCCCTGGCTCCTATCCCTTGCCTTTTGAGCAGCGCGCTCCTTGCCCTCGCTTGAGCTTGCTCCTTGCGGCCTCCTGCTTTTTGGCAGGACCTTCTGCCAGAGTGGGTTTTGTTGCCTGGTCTGGTCGGCGCCTTCCCTTGCGGTGTCCGGCTTCTCATGGGTTGGTGTTTTCTGGGCTACACCTGTTACCGAGGGTGTGGTCTGCTGGGATGTGCTCGTCGCAGTACCGCCTTTGTGGGACTCCTTGGAGAGCCTGTCGCTGAGCTCCAGTTGCAGGTTCTTCATCGCTTGCAGCGAGTCGATAGTGGCCTGCGTGACATGGCGGACAACCTTTTTGTTGTTGCTCTTAGTATCGGTGAACTTGCTGATCATTTCCTCGAGCCTTTTGCCCAGGTCCTCTGCTAGCTCATATGCGCTTTTGTGGACCCGCTGCTTCCTTTGTGCGCCATTTGAGTTCCCATCGGGGCTGGAGATGTCACGGCTTCTTTTGGGGGTGATCTGTTCGTCCTCGTTCCTGCCGATGACAATCATTTGCCCCTGGACCTTGGGAGGAGCTGACACTGGGTGCGTTTCGTCCGTGTGTGCCGTTGTAGGGGGCGACCGCTGGACCCTCTGCTTCGATAGTAAAAACTTTTTGAGGAGTTCCTCTTCTGCCCTAGCTATTGCCAGCGCCTGCGTTTCATCATCCCGTCCCGCGGGCATAATGTCGCGATTCTTTGGCAACTGCTCCGGTTGAGGGTTCTTCGAGGTACTGGGGTTTCTCCCAATATTTGCTTCCTTGGAGTTACCGTCTTGCTTGTGGAAACGGCAACGCCAAATTCAGCTACTCACGTTTCAATGATGTACATAAGTTTCTCGGGAATTTCCCTCCACGAGAAGAAGCAGATCATCCGCGTATGCATTCAGTGGGCAATACGACTCAAGGCGCTGAAGCAATACATCCATCAGCAAGTCCCATCCCCTGCGACGACAATCGGTGCATCGGACTCTGCAACTGTAACAAAGTTGCGGAGGAGCACGCGTGCACAATCACCCCATTCGGTGATCAAGTTGCAATTCACGCGGAGGCTCCCAATCTCCGTACACTTTCTGCGGTCTCGGCAAATCTTCTAGACGCGTCCCCATGGATTTCAATGATGTACATAAGTTGCTCGGGAATTTCCCTCCACGAAAAGAAGCAGATCATCCGCGTATGCATTCAGTGGGCAATACGACTCAAGGCGCTGAAGCAATACATCCATCAGCAAGTCCCATCCTCTGCGACGACAATCGGTGCATCGGACTCTGCAACTGTAACAAAGTTGCGGAGGAGCACGCGTGCACAATCACCCCATTCGGTGATCAAGTTGCTATTCACGCGGAGGCACCCAATCTCCGTGCACTTTCTGCGGCCTCGGCAAATCTTGTAGACGCGCCCCCATGGATCATCGGAATGATTTCCCACGAAGCGTTTCCAGTCGTCCATTTTCGCCCTCCAGATAAGCTTCTTGTAGTCGGCTGAGGCACGCCTAAGCTCAACCACTAAGAGCTTCGCAGTGGCATCGACATCACGACGCCGGGCATCTTGGCACCAAAGTCTCCGGACAGTCACCGTGCAGCGAAGAGGAAGGCGGTCCACCAACGTGTTCTCCTCCTCGGCGATCCTGGAGATTTTCTCCCCAGCACAATATCGCACACATCATGTACAATGATGCACAGGGTCGAAACTTGCTGTTCCAACGGCGATTCGGAGAAGTTTTCCGGTACATCGGCTGTTCTTCTCAGGAAGGCACGGGAGCTATGCTATCAATTGTGCTCGTGGTAGTTGGTTAGGCCACAACAGCAATAATGTTGTGATCATTCAACTCCCACTCGTCATCTCTCCACTCTTATGTGGCCTACATAGATGCTTCCTCATTGACGATCATCACGTCGATATCGCTACGAGCTCTGTAGTTATCGAACGTGTACACCTCAGTCGACTGGTTTAGGGCGGCAGCTCTTGCCTCCAGCATCCACTCAGACAGCAGCTCACCCCGGCTGTAGTTAGCTTGCCCCTCGAAGTGTCGAGAAAGCTTGCTAAACCACATGGGGGAGACCGCGTTCGCGTCGAGGCCCAGTATTGCGGGGGTTCTGCTGGCCTGCTGCAGGACCGTATCCATGTACCGAAGGTTCCAAAGGTGCATCGAATTGGCAGTATGCTGAGTAAAAGGAGATTGAGCCAAATCTCCCTTTAACGACAAGACATACGCCATACTAATTGGTGGGAGTCTCCACTGGCATGCAGATGGCATCCTGTTATTCCACAAGGCCACAGTTCGCTTAAATGAGGCTAAACATTAATGCCTAGTTTGCACCCTCGCACCATATATCGGGCACTCGCTTGAGAGCATGTGATGCTTCGAGGTTTGCCCTCTATGAGGGCAGTTCCAGCAGTCCACTGGGTTCTGACACTTGGCTGCGATGTGGCGGCAGACGTTCGCCTTCTGCTAGCATTCGCCAACCTTGTGGTCGAATCTTACGCACCTGTGCCAGGCTTAGGTGCGCATCTGGGACCGGCATCGGAACGAAAACCACTTGATGTAGACCCGGTCTAAATCATGCTTTGCCATCGCATTTCGTCGACCTTTAGTGGCACGTCAACAGTGGCACCGTCGGTCACTGACCACGCCTTGGTCACCAGGTGGACGGTCTTCTTGAACTCCACCGCGGTCATCTCATCGTCGAAGTTGTTCGCATGGAGCTCCTTCATAAACTCCTCCGGAACGATTGCGGTGTCTACATCGTAAACAACGGCTGATGGCAAGCAAGTGGTGGTCATAGTTGACGCATCCCAAGCTCCGAAAACTCTGCCTGACCAAACGCTGCGTGGTCGACAGCTCTGTCATTATGGCAGCTTGTCCAGCACGGGCGGCAGCGGTGGCAGCAGCGGCGTCGGCAGCGGCGGGGCAGCAGCGGGGACAGCGGAAGGGGCAGCAGCGGCGAATGTTGAGGCCCGAGGCTCCTCCAATGAGGAAAACTGCTCCTTTTGAGTGCCGACGGTTTTAGGCACACCCATGGCAGCTAACGCCGGCAGCTTAGCTTGCGTAGGGGCCGAGCTCTTCGAGACTACTCGACCTCTGCGCCTTCCCCTCGCGGACTTGCCAGAAGCGCTACTCGAACTCATGGCACTCGCGCTGCTGTCGCTCTCCATCTCACTTTCCAGCTACACCTTTTGGCAGCACCAGTAAGCTTAATAAGTTTTGTGACGAAAGCTTCCTCGATTCCAAGACACGAAGCACGAATCCCATACACCGACCAACTGTCAATACACAGTAAAGACACGAACCACATTGACCAGCTTTTCAACAGCTGAACCGAAAGCCCGAATGCAACACGTGCTGTATCTATGCACAAAATTTGCAAATAATAAATTGCAGATTAATGCTAAACCACCGGGATTTCACTCGCGAATACAACGCTAGCTTATCACCGGAGCACTACACCACAGTTTTTCCACTTTTAAAGAGTTCTATTTCACGGAAACACAGTTTTTCGCAATCAGAACAGGAGCGTACCGAAAACTCGTCCGTCATAAATCCATTCATGCGCGTAATGCGTTACAGTAGTCTTCTGATATCGTCTGCTTTGCCAAAACCTGTAAAAAGGTAATTTCTTCCAGCGATCCTTCCATCGGCTGCTGGTTGTGCGACAGAGGTACCATAAAGCTACCATTGCATAGTAGCATTACACAAATAATTTCAACTTTGCATGAAAAGTGCATTGGGGTTGCCAGCCAGACTGTTGATGATGTGAGGGAAAATATCGGCGTGCGTTACTGTTGCGAAGCCTGTCGTGACGTTGAAAGGGAAATTTTATCTTTCATGTGGCAGACCAAGGGCGGTTTTGAGGAGGAGGAGAAACTCATAACATGTTCTTAGCGCTTGATAAGCAATCTAATAGCCTTACGCTATTAAATTAGTGTCCAAGGCGCAAAAAACTACAACTGGAGTTCAGCATGCCCGCGACGGGCTCTCCGCAACAGCCTCCAGCGGCACAGCACTCGACCTTAGAATTAACTCCCAGGATTCTGGGATCAAGTGTTAGGTATCCAAATGTGCCGTGTGATCGTTCCCCCGGTAAAATCCGCTTCCTCACCAGTTTCGACCGCCATACCCGCGCCTTTTAACCCCTCAGGGCATAATGGCCAGACCACCGGCCGATAATGGCACGACAGACACTCAGTGTCCTGCCAAAAGCCCTTTTTGCAATCCCACCTACGAAACAGATATTTGTTTCGCGGCACTCCCCTGGTCAAACATCTGAATATGTCATCGCCTTAATACGAGGCAAAGTCTGAGCTGAAAACTTAAACTTAAAGGTGGAAAAATTTTAATTTTCTTACGCTAGGGACATTTTATCTTTTTAAATAAATGTCCCAAATGAATTCTTTGGCATGATATGCTCTACTTCTGGCCATAGTATGTAGTTGTCAAAGAATATGCAGCTAAGAAAAAGAAACGGTCTGTTGGAATAACTCTTCCTAAGCCCAATCTGTCCACTGTGCCATCTACGTCCTCCAACTCTATCCAAAAAACTAAATACCAAGAGGCTTACGTAGTAGTCAGCCGATTAAATTGTATTCTGATAGTCTTGCATTTGCCTCTTATATTATCGTGTTCACAGAAACCTGGTTAAAGCCGGAGATTCTTAGCTCCGAAGTTTTTCCAGCTGCGTTCACGGATTTATCGGCTAAATCGGCTTGCCAGGCGCGGAGCTATGATCCTCATAGCGGTTAACACCACTCTTACGTCAGAATTAGTAACTTTCGAGGAATACAGCGATGTTGAATTCCATTGTGTAAAACTATTATGCAATGGTAGCTCTATTTTCATTACATGTTCCTACATTCCTCCATCGTTGAAACTTCCTATTTTTTGGAACCACCTTTCCGCTGTTAGAATGGTTTCCGACAGAATTTCTGACGTGAATAGTACTGACTTGTTAGGTCAGCTCCTATATACCCCTAGTTTTGTGCCATTGTAGAACCTCCTTTGAACTGCTTGAACCCTTTAGAGTACTGTGTGCAAGTTATAATGATTTGTACTTAATGTGAGACATGTAGATAGTCTTCCTAAACTAAAAGCTTTAATCCTAACCCACTTAGTACGCATGCAAGCAAACATTCAGGCAGCACGCCGGTAGTTTATTTTCTCATATTCTTTTCTATTTTTTCCAACGCGACTACTAATATAAAACCTAACCCTAATAGGCACGTGCCTTGTTTCATAAGGGCCACTTGAGTGTCTTGACTGTAGTGCATCAACCTCCATATACTTCAAAAATGCATATACTCAACAAATAATATTTTTTTTTAATTTTTAATTTTATATTTTTTATTTGCTTTATTATCCTATATTTTGTATTAACAAATTGTTTAATTTTTTTTGTTAATGCCCTAATCCCACACAGTCCATTCGTTTTAAACAGTTGGGATTTTTCTCAGATGTGGAACTCGTAATCCCATAGAGCTACATCTACATCCCCCATCTGATTTGGCAGCTGTCAGTCATACAATACGTTTAAAAATGTGTTCAAATATGGAATTTTTGCTTTTTTGGCTGTTGTACAGCAACAAACCCAAAAATTGGCGGAGGCCCTATTATCAAATGTGCTCAAAAGAAGACGAAGATTGGCAGGCGATGCAACGACTTCAGAATTATTCAAAATTCTAGCCTGGCAAGGAAAGTAGGCTCCAATCCAATCCTTCACGAAAAGGGAAGGACGTCTGTGGCATAAAAGTCCCGCTGCTGCATTGAGAGTCGGCTTTCCGAATATTCCAAACGCTGGTGAAGCCATACCCATTTTCTAAGACCGCATTCTTGAACCAGCACAATTACAGCAAAATGTTGAAAATGCATTTGACCATTTGAAAGCCAGGTTTCGCTTTATTGGCAAGGGGCACGACAGTCACTACAAAAACAATAATGCGAACATTTTAACCCTTTTGCATTTTGCTCAGTATTTTAAATGAGCAGAACAGTGTTATCAGAGATAATTGGAAGCTGGCAGCTAATGACCTACCAAAAGGTAGTAATATCTCTGCAGATTTAAACCAACCTGCAGAAAGAATAAGATCTGCAATTGCTCAATATCGTCTAGATCGTATTAATTAAATACATGTTTGAAATTAAAAGCTAGTTCTTTTCTACAATTTCCTGGTCATTGCTCAGGTTAGCGAGATTTTCAGGAGGCATACTTCCCCAGCGCTGTGTTCCCCAGGAGGAGGGGGAATCTTCAGGCTCAACTTTTATATCTTGATGCGGAACCTTTAATTTATCAACTGCTCAACAATTCCTATGCTCCAATTCATATGTTCAAATCAAAATGTTCCATTTCATATGTTCCACATAAATTGTTCAAATTCTCAATTTTAAAAAATTTCAACAGAATTCTGAGTTAAAAGTCAAAGAAAAAAGTACATCAAATTTTGATGTACAACGGATGTGGAACGAAATGAGAACGTTCGGATCGAGAAAATCATATGGAACATCCGTTCGACGGATGGGGGAGGGCAGATGGAGCTGTGTGGGAATACCCCATAAATAAATTTGATTTAAATTCACATTTTCCTGTCTTGGGCATCGAATTGTATAAAGCGCTTAAATATTCCTCAGTGTAATTCGCGAATAATACTTTTTCTATAAGATTCTTCCATTGTAACATTGCACAGAGGTTACATGGAGCCGCGGCCATAAATACTTTTAATAGTTTTATCGATATGAAATTCTCAGCAAAATTCTAAATAAATATATTAAGTTTATGATAAAACATGTGCCACATCGCACCAAGTTATCCTGAAGCTTATATAAAACATCGGTCCACATTTTACCAATATTGCTATTTTTGGCTTTTTTCTATGTTTTGGGGGGAGAAACACATTTTTCGGACTTTTC
This sequence comes from Drosophila truncata, assembly GCA_008042515.1. Classification (NCBI taxonomy): domain Eukaryota; kingdom Metazoa; phylum Arthropoda; class Insecta; order Diptera; family Drosophilidae; genus Drosophila; species Drosophila truncata. The sequence continues at coordinate 2,577 of VNJQ01003028.1, read as the reverse complement.
CTTAATTTAAGACCTCAAGAGATACATAACGATTTTTTTCTGCAAAGTTATGGTTGTTCAAAGTTACGAATGCAAGGCTTTATACAATATGTCATTTTGATGTCATTGAGATTTTAAATTAAGGGAAAAGAGTTGTACTAAATAATGCAACTAAAGAAACAGTCAAAAATTTGTTCCGCCATAAACATATAAAACAATAATTAATCTCAAATATTTCACAATCCTGACGTTTTAAGCAAATTCTAACACCGGATTCGGATTCTACGCACTAAATTTCTTTAGAAATGAATCGCATTTTTCCAAGAACCCACATTACCCCGATATTTGTAGATCTGTGCAATGTGAATTTGTTCTTTAAGAAAAACGCCTCTCGAACAACTGACGTTGCAAAAATCAAAAAAGTCGAAGTCGCAAAAACGATTTAAAGTATTCCTCAGGACAGGAAATTTAAGGATTCCGAATCTGTTTTGAAAAGGATTGCAGGACTTGTGTTGTAAAAGGCATGAGCACTCAAAGTTTAACTTTCGTTTCGTTTTTGTCACATGCTAAAAAAAAAAATGGTGAATTGATTAACTTTCAGGTAATATTACACATAAACTAGACAACCAATCAGCATGATTTGTACTTTAAATTATAAATACATTCATAAACTTTAAGCCAAGCTGAAAAGAACAACAGGTTGCTTCCGGCTTGTACAGGTAAATCGCTACCTGCCAGGTGGCCAATTTTTTCTCGCTAAAGTAGTCTATAACTTCTGAATCTGCCAAATTCTTCAATGTACACTATGCCTATCAGTTGCGTCTATATTTTCTGGACGAAAATCATCATCGGCTGCGTCACGCCGCGTCTGCGGAAATGCAAGGCTTCACAATGAAGCAATTCAGGGTAAAAACACAAAAAAAAACTATGCAAAAAATGCATAGCGCGAGTTATCTCTCAAGGTCCGCGAAATGGTGGATGATGGATTTAGAGTTTGATTTAATAAATTCCAAGACGTGTATTTGGTTTCAGTTTTATATTCAGAATGTATTCTTTATTTCTCTTTAACTCAATGTTGACTCTTATTCAAGGTAAAAGTGCTGATCTGACGGAAACTGCTGGTTCGACAGTTTTGGAAGTGAAGCGGATACGATAGTTCCCATATCCCATCGCTGGGGTGACCTGGTATTCGCTGAGTTGGCCATCTGTAGGGTTCCGGGGGCCGCCGAGGGTAATTGGTGATACCTTGGATATGTTTATACGTTTATACCTTGGATATGTGTATGTTTTCTTTATAAATCGCATCTCTAGGGCATGAAATGTCGGGAAAATATATAGAATCAAGTGAATATAGATCAGAAATACTTATTATATTAGAAATTCTCCTAATATAAGTTTATGTTTAGTAACAAGACGTGAAAATAATATAAAAATCTAAATTTAGTTAAAAAATTAATGATTTAACTTTGAAAGATATAAAAAAATAATCCTAATAATAAACTAAATAAACTTTGGTAAACAATTTAAAGAAACATAAAAAAGTTATAAAAAATAAGTTTCACAAAACATTTTATCGGTGTTTGGTCTATGCACTATGGGTACAAAGTCAATTTTTTTGCCATAACCTATAATTTTTATAACCTTGCAGGGTATTATAATTTCAGTCAGAAGTTTGTTTGTAAAGGAGACATCTCCGACCCTATAAAGTATATTTATTATTGATCAGCATCAACAGCCGAGTCGATCTAGCCATGTCTGTCTGTCTGTCCGTTTCTACGCAAACTAGTCCCTCAGTTTTCAATATATTTTCACCAATTTTGACATTTAAATTTTTATTAAAAAAAATTTCATGAAAATCGGACAATTATACCCTATACCTCCCATAGGAACAATCAGGAAAATAATAAAAAAAAATCATAACTTCGCTGTTTCTCAACATATTTTCATCAAACTTGAGATTTGGTCCCTTAACATTATTCCAGAATTTAAATTTAATGAAATTTTCATGAAAATCGGACGACTATATCCTATAGTTGCCATAGGAACAATCAGTGAAATAATAGCCAAAATCATAACTCAGTTGTTTCTCAAAATATTTTCATCAAATTTGAGATTCGGCCATTCAATGTTAACTTAGAATATCGTTTTTAATTTTATAGTTCAATTGTAATCTGCAAGGGTATATAAACTTCGGCGCGTTTGAGTATATATTTTCGTAATGCATCTTCCGAACGGCTATTTGTTAGCTAATACATTGCTAGGCAAATATACATTTTTAGAGAAAAGGAGCTTTTTTAGCATAGTAAACATTTTTCGGAGGCAGTTTTTTTGTAATTAGGGTATGTATATTCAAGAAATACACTTTATTTTGAAGAATAATTTGTACAAAAATTTATTTTAAGCCAAAATAATAGACTTTTTATTATATTCCCAAATTTGATAAAACAAGAAAGGAAGCTAACTTCGGCTCACCGAAGTTTATATACCCTTGCAGATTGCAGTTGATCTATAAAATTAAAATCGAAATTCTGAAATAATAATAAGAGGCCAAATCCCAAATTTGATTTAAATTTTTTGAGAAATAGCGAAACTATGAAT
>VNJQ01003026.1:0-18261 GCA_008042515.1 Drosophila truncata | reverse complement strand
AAAGAGTCTTCTCAATTGTTTCGCAGAGAAATGGCTTGATAACGCTCTCCGTCGTCATTGTTGTCAAATATTCCTGAAATCAGAAAATAAGCAAAACAATTTTGTTTATTATTTGGCAAACTGCCACTGACTGAGTCAGATCGTTTTAGATGTCAAGTTGTACTTGCAGCTCATACTCTATTTTTTTTTTTTTGTATAGCCCCTGACTTACAGCCAGCTTTATATATTTTTGATTCGGCCCGTACTCTTAGCACTGCCCCTGACTCAAAGTCAGCTTCGTACATACATTTGTATGTATTTAATTCGGCCCGTACTCTTAGCACTGCCCCTGACTCAAAGTCAGCTTCGTACATACATTTGTATGTTTTTAATTCGGCACGTACCTATGGTACTGCCCCAACACTATGGTTGCTTATTTTCTCTTAAATTATTTCTGCATTTCAACATTTATTTGTATGTTCTCTTTGATGCACATTACACATGCCCACGAACACGCGTTCACATTTATTTGCATACGATGATTCTAACGGCTCTCATTCCATTTCGTTACACTCTTTTCCAAATTCGTTACTCTCTTTGTTTTCCAAGATCACGCAACCACCGAATGCATGCACAAAATGAAATGAAAAGACCAACTAACGGAATTGCAAACTGTACGAAGAACGCGTGTCTTTGGGCCTGTCACTGCACGATTATTTCCAACAACACTTTGCTTTATTCTTATTATTACTTAGTTAATGTTGTTGTTGCTTTTTTTTTTTTTTGTTTAAATTTACCTTGTCGCCAATGTAATAACCCGTGAATATCGTTTATTTTCAATGTATTATTTATTAGTACTTTTCCCAAATATACATAAGCAATGCACTCTCGTCGATTGCTTAATTACTACTGATCTTCATTTGAGAGCGAACCATTGTCGCTCTCCGCAGGGACATCAGTGGCGCTCTCCGTTCCCGCTCGCACCGGTTCCCACAATATTTATCATTAATAATGATTAAAATTGAGTAATATTATATAAATCAATAATAATTATTATTTTTGATCAAAAATATAAAAATCTGCATATAATCATTATTTTTAAGCAAAAAAATAAAAATCAAAAATAATTATTATTATTGATTGAAAAAAAATAAAACTTAAAAATATTATTTTTTTCACTCAATAATAAAACTCTTTTGTTGATTTAAAGGGGTTTATGCATACTTTTTGCCAATTTTATAGCAAGTACTTGTAGAGCACATCCAAAGGATCAATTGTGCGCTATGGGCTTGCCACGCCTCCCTCCGCATCCCGTGAAATAGGGAAAAGTGTGTACACACAAGCATTCATAGTCATATTTGGTGTGCTATACAGGGATATATGATGGTTTTATAGGATATAGATATCGTTTTCTAGGATATATTGACATAAGGGACACACACACGTATGTCGTGGCTTATGCAAATTAGGGCATTGTGCTATAGGGCGTAATTTAATGTTAAAGTTACAAAAAATACGTTATTTCAATTAAGTTGTAATTATTATAAATATTTTGTTACATTTTATTGTATTAACTATTAGTTTAGCTGTCGCGACGGCGCAACAACGGCTGAACGGGAGAGCTACAAAGAGGAATGCAAAAATGCAACAAAAACTGTCACTACAGCACAATTAAATTGTGAAAATAAAAGAGATAAAATTCGCAAATGAATATAGCTGCATGCACAAGCTGCATATAGCTGCAAGTAAACGGGAACTATGAAGAACGCAATGCAGAAGTTTTAAATAAGCCCCGATGGTTTTTAGGAAAGTTATTACACAAAAACGAGAGCGCTAAAGAAGAAAGGTGAAAATAAGAAAATTATTTAAAAGGATCGAGCCGCAGCACTGCACTATTTAGCGTCTATATATATGTAAATTATTTAATTGTCTGGGCAGGCTGGCGGTGCCTCCGTGGCAGGGGTAGAGCCGGTTGGTTGAATATCCGTGGGGGGCCGGCAGTAGGTTGCTGCCGCTCGTTGGATAGTGGTAACCACCAAGGATGGCAGCTACTGAAGAGTCGGGTGGTCGCTTCGACTTCCTTCCTTCTTCCGAAGTTTACGGTGGGAGATACTTATCCCCGTGGTTACGGCCCTTAAGGCACGATAACCAAAATAAATGTAACGGCTAAAGCCGGAGTTTTATGATCGAGCTAGTGCTCTTTATTTCAAATCCAAATTAAAACTAAAACTTAAGAATTAACAAAAGCTCATGCATAGCAGGATGTCCGTGCAGACCGCTGACCTTGCACATTTTGCAGAAGTCATACGATCGCTGTCAGCCAATGAAAAGGAGCCACGGCTCGGAATAGTACAATGTGCTGGCTCAGCCTAGGGCCAATAAGGTGGACCCAATTTAGGGTGGACCATGCATGAGAGAAAAGTGTAATAATAATAATAATAAAAAATGATTAATATTAAAAAGGGGAATAAGAATTGGCCTGCTCAGCCTAAGCTGGGGGTTGGTTGTTAACTAATCCCCCCTTAAATTGGACGCCGTCCTCGGTGACAGCCAATTCGTCGATGGACTTTTGTAGCTGGGCTGCCTCTCTTTTGCGCCTGCAGTGTTGTTGGAGCAGGACCAAGCCGCATAGTGTGAGGCTGACGGCGACTCCTGCGGCGAACCAAATCCTCGGGGAACCTCCAGCCGACACGTCATCTCTAAGCTCCTGCATTAAACGCAGGTTATGCTCATTCATCCGCTGTAACATTGGCAGACTCAGTATGTGATCGTGTCCCGTGATGTTAATTAAGGGGGAGGCCGCAATACCCGGGCTCTTATTCACAGTGGAGTTGAGGTTCAGATACACGGAGTCGTTGATCAGCGCCTTTTTCTCGAAGGTGATGAGGTGGGACCCTACTATGGTTGTTGTGGGACCGTCATCGATGGTAATCCTCGTTAGTTTCTCGTTGACGATTATTACTCCACCGTCCACAATTGTAAGGGGTTCCAGATTGCTGGGCCGCGTCCGGCACGTAGCCGCCCCGCCTGCATGTAATTGCCTGGCGCAGGTGAGACGCCTTTTTGCAAAATGTGGCCAAGTTGGTAGAAGCGCAATCGGAGACTGCTAGGATTCCGTCATCACATTCCGCCACGATGTTGTCTTCTATTTGTAGCGTAGTATGGTAGTGTGCGACAGGGAAGAGCAGGACTTTTTTACAAATACGCTTAACTCTAGGATACTGGCCTATAACGTGGACAAGAACATTATTTTGAAAAATCTTAATCTTAGTTACATCCATAAGGCTAACCATTGGGACCTCCGTGAGCTGTTCGTCAAAAATAGCCTTTAGGTCATTGTGATTGAAAATAGTAGGATTGATGATATTATTTTTGGCAAGCGTGATAGTGAGCATACAATTTTGGATTTCAGATATTAACATTCTATTTCTGGCTAGTAGTGTTTCGAACAAATGGCCTGAATCAACAAGCCCGTCCTTTTTCTCCCTGAGGATCTTGTTTACTGTGTCTGTGAGTAGATTGATGTGTTTCTGTGTCTCTGTGTTAATTATAACCTGTCTATTATTAGCCTCGATAAGCGACGCTTGATTGGTGTTAATTCTATTTAGATCATCCGCGTCGGGTGTACCCGCCACGACCTTAAGGACTGAGCCCAAAAAATCAAGGCTCCTGGCCATTCTATGGTGTATCTTAAGTTCCTCCAGAAGGTTCTGGGCATGTTCAATGTCCACTTCCAGCAGCTTCCTCATGTGGGAATGTGGGAACAGTTCCAGCATTCTGACCGTGGAGTCAATTATGCTGGCAAACTCGGACAGATTTGTCGAGTGCCTGACCAGGCCGTACTGTTCCCATACTAAAACGTTGCCGTCTAGCACCGGGATGTATTTAGCGTGCGAGAAATCGGTGATTCTTGCGCTTGCGGTGGACAGCAGTATGATGGATATAATGGCGAGCCTGTGGGAATTATAGCAAAGATTGAGTTTTAATATAAGGGCGACTGTGGCAGATGAAGTGCCTATCTAATGTTGTCCTTATGGACCACCCTCCCGCTAATGAGAACAGATGTTCCCAGATCTGCTTCTATACGCTCTTCTGAATAAAGCGGTGTTAATTTGTTTCCTAATCTTTTGTTGTTGCGTAGTTCACCGACTTCGAAGACTCTGTTCTGCCTTGAAGGATTAACCCTGTCTAGTTTGGATTGTTGTGCCTTGTCAATCTTGGCTTTAATTGCCAGCTTCATCTCATCGCTGATGGCGTGGATGACCTCTACCGGTCTCTGTAACCTGTAATGTAGCGACCTGTTGTATTCTATAGTAGACCTCAATATTAGTTCCACAGTATCCTCGATTTTTTTTATCAATCTTGAGGCATCTGGCAATTTCCGCCAGAGTACTGTGAAATCTCTCTACTTGGCCATTGGAGCTACTGTGTAGCGGTGGCGCATTGACAACATCGATGCTGTATTGGTTTTGCAGCAATGATGTGATTGTCTCAGAGTTAAAGGAGACCTCATTGTCGCAGTATATGGTCTTGGTGTTAGGGTAAAAGGGTACCAGTTGGAGAATGGGTGCTCGTATTATTGGGTGCACTATTATTGCCCTAGAAACTAAGGGCTGTACGATAGCGAATTTGGAAAATTTATCAATGCAAGTTAAGAAGATTTTTTGTCGGTCGAAAAAATGTCGATATGCAACATTTCCCCAACGTATGATGGGATAGGCGCAGTTCCTAATTCCGGTTTCTTGGGATGGCGGTCGTATTTGGCTTTATTGCAGACTTTGCAATTTGCGACCACTTCACTAGCTAATTTGGACATGTTCGGGAAGTAGTTTTCCCGGAGAATTTGTTTCGTGTTCTCCTGGGCAGCGCTATGGGCGCGATTGTGCTCTGTGTTAGTTATCTCCAACTGTTCATTAGCGTTGGTTATGTCACCGACAAAAGTTTTACAATGCCAGAACTTTGTCGCAGGAAATTCAATGCCTCAAGGCATGATGAATGCAAGCCAGGGTAGGGAAATCACAGTGAATTGCATTCACAACGTTGGCGTTGATGATCTCCTTAACGGATTCAACAAGCGAGTCCTTGTTATTAAAATTAATGATATGGCGAGTTCTATTTCCGAAGACTATGAAATCTCGCCGAAGCGGTTGGCCGGCTTCTTCCAAAATAATTTGGTTTCTAAAGCAGTTCAGAGGTTTGTCTGTGGTCTCTATGGTGTATGAGAGCGAAAGCTCACTATGCACCGTAGCCGCGTCAGACGGGGCCTCAGCCTCTGAGTAATTCAGGAGTTGCCTCGATAGCGCGTCAGCTACCAGGTTTTGTTTTCCGGGTGTGTAAAACACTTTCCTGTTGTTCTCATTAATGAACGCTTTCCATCGCTTGATCTTAGCGTTGGTGTTTTTGTCGGATACCGCATATGTGAGAGGCTGGTGGTCTGTAAAGATCCGTACCTCATTGTTACCGTATAGGTAATTTGGAGTTTGCCTATTGCCCAGACTATCGCCAACAATTCTCTTTCGTTAGTGGCGTAGTTCAGCTCGCAGTCTTTTAGCGTGCGTGAAATCATGGTAATATGACTTTTATTTTTGGATAGTACCGCGCCTATTCCACTTGCTGAGGCGTCGGTGATTAAGTCAAACGGTAATTTAAAATCAGGGTATGTCAAAATGACGTCTTTCGATGACAAAATGTTACGAAGGTGATCGAATGCATTTCGCTGGGTTTCATTAAACCTGACAGCTAATTTTTTCGACATATTCTTGCTGACCGTCCCGTTTTCCCCTTTGAGGATGGCGGTCAGAGGTCTAGCAATGGAGGCAAAGCTCCTGTAATAGCTCGCCAGGCCTAGGAAGGACCTGAGGCTAAACATTTTTTGGTTCTGGGAACTCTTTTATTGCCCTAACTTTTTCTGGGTCTGTTTTTGTCCCTCCTCTGGTGACAATGAACCCTAGGAACTCAACGCTTTCTTTAAAGAACTTAGTTTTTCCCGTGCCACCCTTGACTTCACATGTTCCGTCGCATTCTCGGAAAAGATGATACCGTCGTCGACGTAGACGTAGCATATTTTACTGATTTCTTCCCGCAGCACATCGTCGATGGCTCTTTGGAAAATGCTCCCTGCGTTTTTTAGGCCGCAGGGTAGTCGGCAGAATTCGTATTTCCCACAATTGACTGAGAACGAGGTCTTCTCACGGTCCTTTTCAGCCAGGTATATTTGGTGGTACCCTAACTTCAGATCTGGGGTGGTAATTTGGCTTTCCCCAAGTTCGCTAGAATCATGGGTATGCTCGGCATGGGGTAGCGATCGGCGATTGTTCGCTCGTTCAGCTTCCTGAAATCGATTACTAATCGCTTCTTCTTGCTGCCATTACCATCAGTCCCTTTTTTGTCAACCACCCAGGTAGGGCTATTGTATGGGGATCTGGACGGCCTGATTATGCCATTTTGCAGCAGCTCTTTGATCTCATTGTTTACAAAGTCTGCTGCCCCCATAGGATAGGGGTATAACTTGGAGTAGACAGGTTCGTCACTCGTAGTTCGAATAGTAGCGATGACCGATGAAGGTGAGTGCCTCGTTAGAGGTCGAAAACACCTTGATTCTTTTCAGAATAATTTCTTTGAAGTCGGCTTTAGCCAAACTTGGCACCACTATGTCATCGATTTTCGTGAAGTTGACATTCTGACAGTCAAAAAATTTGAGCTTTTCAGTGACGTTTGCGTATTTTATTACGCTGTTGCCTAGGTCCAATGCTACTCCTGCTCGCGTTAGCGAATCGAAGCCTATAATAACATCAAACGTGCTCAATGTATCCAAGAGGAAAAATGGGACGTGTAGTCCAAAAATGCGCATTATACACTTGTTTTTGACATCACTGGAGCCGTGAATAGAGCTCACAGTGAAGGGGGTTTCAACCGGCATTACGTTTCTTAGCTCCTTTAAGGGCTTCACGTAGTTTTTTGCCGCCCCAGTGTCGATGAGAACTTTTAGTGTTCTGCCAGCCAACTGTCGCTCGACGAACGGCAGTCGGGAACGCTCCCTAAAAAATGGAGGAGGTCGTTAAGCTCGGCTGTGTCGCTATCTTCCTCAATGGTGGCGACCTCAGCCTCAGCTTTGGTGTCATAATCTGTTAGTTCCTGTTGGGGTTGGGCTATATTGTTGACGCGTTGGCGTCTTTGGCCCGATTGACGCTGAGATGAGTTCTGCCTTTTGTAATTGTTGTTACTTTGAGGCTTTCCCCAGTTTGTTTCCTGTCTGAATTTAGCCGTTGAGGGGTCTACCTCCATGGGCTGAACCCTATTGTGGTCTAAGGACTCGGGATCCCTGCGCTTCGGCCAGGGATTGTCCTCATGAGGCTTACTTTGGTTCTGCTTAGGAACGAAGTGCGGATTTTTATCCTCACCTTTCATTGCTTTCCCTGACCCTTATTATTGCGCCTATTGCCCTCATTGAAATGGGACTTGTCTTCTATAGCTTTCGCGTAGGATGCCGCGAACGCACTTCTTTCAATGCTGTTCTCGGCTTCCCGCGCTAACGCTAGTGCAGATGGAAGGTCTTTGGGTTGTGCTGGTAGCACGCGTGTCTTGAGTGGCCTCTTAAGCCCTGCAATGAATGCATGAAGGGCATTATCCCTAACCTCCTTATTCAGGATTGTTGCTGTGTCCATGTTATGTGACATGACTATTTTGTAAGTGACGAGCGTGAGTTTCCTCTCGACCTCGTCATAGTATGTCATAAGGTCGGAATCTCCTTGCCGAACCATTTCTAAATTTTGCCGTAGCACTCTTAGGAACGTTTTGTCCGCATATGTGCAATCTAGTCTGGCTAGAATTGCACCGAAATTTAGCACTGTATTGTGGGACGTGAGTAGTGCCCGAGCGGGCCCGCAAATTTTGTTTTTAATGATGACAACGGCCTCGTAGTGTGCCTCGCTGCCGTTGTATTTTTTGAATACTTCATAAGCATCCGATGCAGCCTGCCTCCACGAAACGTACTCGTCGTGGCTTCCACGTCGGCAGGGATTTTACTATCCGGTACTACTCTTTTATAGACCTACACCTCCGGCGCTTGCACTGACAGCGCGCTAACCTGTGCTCTAACCGCTCCTAATTATGTTGCTAATCGTTTCTTAAGCGTGCTTCCTGCTTGTCAAGAGCGAAGCTGACCGCATTTGCGACAAGCGCTTGGATCATTTCTGCGTTCATTTCTGGTTGATCTATGTCCCTAACTTCGGGGCGAAATCCTACTTCTTCGCTATCGTCGCTATCAATTTCCTGCTTTACTTCCCTATACTCCCAACTCTTTGGCAGTTAAAGGGCGCTGGGTAGATACGAGGTATTTGACGATTGGGGCTCAAGACAAAAGGTTTCGACGGGCCACTTGGTAATATAACAGCCGAAGAAAAAAAAAATTGCGGAAAAATGGATCGTCACCTAAAACGCAAAAATGTTGGATTAATTTGTCTCAAAAACAAAATTAAAATACAGAACGGTGACAACAAGTATAGGTCAATTCGACTGGGTGTATTATTAGCACAGATACACTGGATAACTTTAGTACAAAATTCAATACAAGCACAGTGGATAAAATTGTAGCAAAATACAAGGAGAAAAACGAATGGCAACCTCTGCATGCGTATAGAGACCAACATTAACAAAGAAATAAAATATTCCTTTGCATAATTAATTCATATAAGTGTTGATTGCCTTGGCACCAGTGTGCGTTATTTGAGATATATGGCTTCCTTTATTTATAGTGCACTTAAAAAATCCAAATCAACAAAATTAAATCAACACGCAGAATATGGAAGTATTTTGTAATTTAATATTTGAATTATTATTCACATACAAATCGTCAGTACGAGTGTACGTAACTTGAGTTATATGTTTTTTATTTTTTTGCCACGCACTCAGAAAAATCTGAATCAGAAATCAAAAATCGAGTCACTATTTATTTATTTGTAAAAAATTCATAATGCTGGGCATAGGAAATTGTATGCACTGGTATTTGTGTGCCTGCCATGGGGGGCCGGCAGTAGGTTGCTGCCGCCGGTTGGATAGTGGTGACCACCAAGGATGGCAGCCACTGAAAAGTCGGGTGGTCGCTTCGACTTCCTTCCTTCTTCCGAAGTTTATGGTGGGAGATACTTATCCCCGTTGTTATGGCCCTTAAGGCACAATAACCAAATTCAATAAGTAGAATAAATGTAACGGCTAAGGCCGGAGTTTTATAATCGAGCTAGTGCTCGACCGATTTAAGGGGGGAGTAATTATAAACTAATTCCAGACTTGGGCTGAGCATGCCGATTCATATTCTTTTTATTAATATTAATTATTTTATTATTAATCACTATAATATTTTGATTATCACTAATGCGTGGCTAACCCCAACATTGGACCACCCTTATGGTGGCCGAGTGCTGAGCCAGCAGATTGCGCCCTTTTGGGGCGTGGCTTTAAATGATTGGTGGCCAGCGATCATGAATTATTGTTCATTCTTTAGTTCAGTTTGATTTTATATTGAATAAAGCGAGGATCGCTGAATCGAACTCCGACTTTGCCGTTAAGACTTATTATTTGATAAATTGGTTATTGTGCCTCAAGGGCCATAACAACAGAGAAACGTATCTTTCTTCATAAACTTCGTAAAAAGGAAGAAAGTCGCGGTGACCACCCGACTCCCCAGTAGCTACTAGCCTTGGTAGTTACCCCAGCCCAACCGTGACGTCATCCGCAGCGGTGAGGGACCACGCCTAATCGATAATTTATATTCTAAAGGACTGAGAATCGACCAACCTTTACTTTTTAATAATAGAAATAGTAGTAAATAGTAAATAGTAGGCGATGTGGTGTAATTCATATTGTTCGTTTATTCATATTATTCATATTGCAGTTATTCATATTTGGTCGACTTTTAAAGTTGAGCACTGCAATACAGTGAATTTGATCGAGTTTTTCCCTACAAGGCAACAGCGACGCGTTAGCATTGTTTCGGTACCATTGCAGCAATGATTTGCATCCAAGTATTTGGGTTAAGCATAGATGTATTTCCAAACAATATTTCCTAATAGTTGGAAATGTTAGGAAATACATCTATGCTACAAAAATAACGAATGGTTAAGTTAGCAAGCAATTTTAGATCTTAAGAACAGAGATGGAAATGGCATGATCGAATAATTCAGAATAATATCATTGGAACAATGCCGTCATTGTGTGCACAAATTAAGATAAAGCCAAACTATCCAAATGAATTTTTAAGCTCCTTGCGGGTTTACCCCCGCACAATTTAGGCTTAAAGGGTGGCTCTGTAGTAATCGTACTTCGAAAGATAAAACAACCACAACCCTTGGCAACCAATGAGTTTTCATTGAGAGGATCCCAATAATCTTATCCGATTCGATATTGCATTAATAGATTAATATTATTAATGAAAAAAAAAATAATTTTAAGAAATTTATGTAATTGTTTGATGTTCCTTAGTTTTTAATGATTTATGTTAGATCAGGTTTTTTATTTTTTTTCCACTAGAAATTCCCTAAAAATTATTTAAATGGCCAAAAGACATTAATTAGGGGAGAGACGAAGTTCGCCCTAGTTATTAAATAAAATTCCCATTTCAAAATATACTTAGAAACATTTCTAGTATCCCGACAGGGATTTGAACCCATATATATAAAATATACAGACGGGCCGCTTACCAACTGGGCTACTGAGCTAAACGAAAAAGATCGTGGCGGTATAAGTTTTTGCAGTAGAACTTGCTATAATGCCATCTAACGTCAGAATTTTAAGGAGAGCATATATGAACAGAAGTAAATGTAAAATGCTATGTCTATGCTATTCCTTTAGCTTAATTTATAAATATATAACTACCTACCTAGATTTTCTAATATTTATAATCTTTAATCTATATGTATATAATATATAAAAGATAGTCGTGTTTGTGTTACACCACTTATAACTCAAGAACGGCATAACAGATTTGGGTGAAAACGTAACGTATCGTGCATTTATGTGTGTGTCATATGCCTCTGGAATAGGGCCCGACAACTGTTTTAAAGTTATCAGTTTTACAGCTACAATGCCACGAGCAAGACGATCAAGTCTTTCCCGACAAATCCGTAATGCAAGAATACAAAATACTGCATGTGAAAGGACTGAAGAAGAACAGGAAATTACAAGTACGGCTCGACTTCTTGAAGCAGCCCGTGAAACAGTCCGTGAAGCAGCAATGCGGAATCCTCGAGCGAACGACAGAAGTCAACAAATCCTTAAAAGTTTGTGGTTTAAATCTAAAACATTCATATTTTTCCCATGGTCAATTATACGTGGCATGTTCACGGGTCGAAAGACCATCTGCGTTGTTTTAATAAAACAAAAAATGTCGGGTATCACATATACATACATACATACATACATACATACATACATACATACATACATACATACTTAAATGAAGAGCAACCTATGTACTAAAATAGAGAAATAATAATGAATGATCAATGTAATGATTTTTTTTTTTTGTATTTTTTTCCATTAAAAAAAACAATCTGCACAATCTTATTTATTGCAATTAAGGCGGAACAATACAATGATTTTTTTTCCAACAAAATATTTATTTCATATAAATTTCAGCCATCAGACTATATTAAAGAATCCCCAATAAGGGATGACGGGCTATGATGAAGGGCGTTCTCGATTAAAGCATAGATTAGCTTGCGAAGTTTCAGCAGAAAATGATAAGGATGTCAATCTCCTTGCTCATGCAACTACTATCACTGCCAAGAAAGCGTGCTTGAAACCCGTGGAGGAAGCAACAACGAAAGCTGAGCTCGTACCATTAACTCCAGAAGAAGCATTCGATTTTTTGATGGAAAATGGCTTTACCACAAAGAAGTACATGAGCATTAGACTGGAAAGTGAAGAGAAAAATTTTTATATTTACCCAAGCTACAAGCAAATTATCGGTGCAGACCTAAAGGTCTATATATTACAGAATCTGTCGCGTCTGTCTCATGACGGAACTTGTTAAACCACAAAGCCAAGCGTATTATGATGTCACAAAAAGACGTGTTCAATGTTTATAAAGATATTTCCGGTTTGACATTAATTGCCAGTTATGGATTTGACGGTTTAACTGGGCAAAGCCTATACAAGCTAAATTTCGCACTGGAAGCTACAGACACATTCGATCAGTCTCTGTTTGTGACAACACTAATTCCGCTTAAGTTAGTGGATTCGATAGGTCGAGTTATTTGGATGAATCAGTCTCTGCAGTCTTTCGATTTTGCAGGCCTCTAAAAATTGAATTCATAAAAGAAACACAAAGTCATATCAGAGCAGAGAAAAATCGACTGGACTGGAAATTAACAATTTAGTGCCGTTTGGTTTCACAAATGAGAACAACCGCGTTTTCCCTATAAATTTTGAACTGAAAATTACGTTAATTGATAGGAAAGTTCTTAATATTTTGACAGAAACCATTTCGACCCATTCTTGCCCAATCTGTGGAGCGATGCCCCTGGCTTGACTGTCGCTGATGTTCAATCGGACAAATTTACGCCGGAGAATTCCCATGTGCTCGAGTATGAAGTAAGTCCTCTACATGCGTGGATTCACTTTTTCGAATTTGGTTTAAAAGTTTCATACAGAATTGGTATTGACAATTGGAAAGTACGTGGCCCTCAAGACAACGAAAAAGTGGCTGCCCGGAAAAAAGAAATTGCACAAATCATGGGAGGAGCTTAGGCTCCATGTCGATAAGCCCAAAGCAAATGGAAGTACCAACGACGCACAGTGGCGTCTTTTCTGACAAGAGATTGCGAAAATCATACCTTTTGAACCAAATAAGATAATCAACGGCATTTATATATGTATTGAACAAAATATTTTTTATTAAAATAAATGAAAAAAGAAAAGAACTAGCCCTTCTAGAAAACAAAAAGGGGCATAACAATGTTTGCCGGGGTTGGCTAGTTTGTAATAATTTTCTTTTATGCGCATAAATCGTAATGCACAGAAAAAATGTTACTGTTTTCTAAAATATTAAAATAATTTTAAAAATTATTACATTATTAAAAATGACACCACACGTGTTACTCTTGTTGTCACTTCCAGTACTGTAGGGTAGGCCAGAACATGCAAGATCAGAACCAGCAGCATATTTTTTTGCGTTTCGGCGACTCGTTTAACAGTTTTATTCTATTAAACGGAGGGTCTAGCACGGGTCCACTCCTGGTCTGACGCATGAAGGATGATATTTCCTTCTCAACCGGTCGACAGGTCACAACAATATCGCAGTCCCTTTTAGCTGGAAACTGCGTCAGATATGTAACCTGTCACACAAGGTCGTGGTCCGAGAGAGAGAGACAGAGCAAGAGAGTTGGAGTGTGAGCGCATGAAATCACAAGAGCGAGACAGCTATGAACCGTTTAGCTGAAGCTAAAAGCAAATGTCACTCAAACGGGGGAAAACGGGATGAGAACAAAAAGGAAAATAAGCAGGGCACGTAAATAATCATTATTATTGATTTTTTTAAACAAAAAAATCATCCACTTGGAAAAGTCACATAAAAGTCGGCTACAATTGGAGTGCTCTTTCAAGATGCGCAATGATTACACAATTCCCGATTTTTTATATATTGATCAAATTTTAATCATTAATTTTTTAGTTTTATTTTATCGCTCGAAGAATAATTATAATTATTTAAGCGAAAAAATATTGCTCAAAAAATAATGATTATTGTTTGAGCGATATTTTTTTCACTCAGAATATCGCTCAAACTGCGATAGCTTCTTTCTGAGGGGTTTCTTTTGAAAAATTTTTATACGATCCTGTAAAGCGAAAGCAGTTAAACCCAAAAAACGTATTTTCAAATTTTAAGGAATTATTAGGCTTTAGGCTCTTGTAAGTTTTTTTTAGAATTGACCTAGGGCATCCGGAAGCTCCTTAAAGTATCTTGCTATGTATGTTGCTAATTGACCTAGATAAGTGTTTTTTGCCGTTAGAAAAAATGGGGGAGATTTTATGCTTTTCTAAAATCGATAAAAAATAGTGAAATATCCAATATTAAATTGAATAGAATCTTTATTTTTCTGAATTCCAGTGCTACAACATAGCAAAATTATGGGTCAAAAAGCAGTTCAGAAAAAGCGATGTAGCTGCGGAACCTGACGTCCCACATTTAGGATTCATCCTAAATTTTGAAGGGGAAAGATTAGGATTTCAGTCAAGCCGAATTTTAACTTTGGTATACGCGCGAATTCTGTTTTATTAGCGTTTGAAAAGTGCCAAAATAGGCCCTTTTTGGTACTTTGAACGCGATTTCTTCAAAATTGGTACGTGATGGAAACTTTTGGGCTTCGAACTAGCAATAAACAGACCGAGATCTTTCACAATTTGCAGGTTTTACTCCGTAATTTATCTGGTCGGCCTGTGTAATTCAAGAACAAAATCAAACGGCATGTCCTCAATTATGCACGTTTTAAGGAAAAATACAAAATAAATTCATTTTTGATATTTTTTCAAGGGAAATAATTTTCTAAGATATTTTTCATATAGTTTAGGATGCTCTCAACTATTTTTTTAACAATTTATTTGGAATTGGTTTGAATAACTCTATGTTATCTGTAAATTAAATGCATATTTCAGAATCACATTAAAAATTTCAATAGTTACACAAATACATACATACTAGTTTTAACTGAAAAGAAACTCTGCAAATCTAAAGAGTGAATTGTTTTATACGTGTATTACACAAAGATATACGTATAAAACAATTCACAAAGTTGCACAATGGTAAAAACGCAAAGTTTACTTATTATTCCATTCATTATATTCCCATTCTATTCTAAAAATGTATATTTGTCTAGAAACGTATAAGCTAGGCCACGCTCCACTTTTTGAAGTTTGGGTCAGCAATAACCGCTCGGAAGATACCTTACGAAAATACGTACATACTTAATACTGCTTGCGGTGGATAATTTTCCGTGTAAATATATTATATATCCGAATATTTGACGGATAGCTCTGCACATCTGTATATTGCTTATTTGCATTTATCTATAAGCTGCAATTCTTATGTTGCCCTGAGGGTACTGCAGCTCAACCTCCATAAGACCAAGCTCGCGTCGACGGAACTCCTGATAGGCATAGAGCAAGGGTCCGTCGATATAGCTCTAGTCCAAGAGCCGTGGATTGCCTCGGGCAACTCCATTGCCGGACTAAAGTCCTCAACACTCAACGTGTTATACCCACCGCCGGTAAGCAGAAGCAGAACCTCCGTATTTGTACGGAAGGGTCTTCAAGCTAATCTTATGTCTCATTACACCACGGATGATCTGACTGTGGTGATGCTTGAAAGCAAAAAGAAGCGCCTATGTGGTAGCTTCCTGCTACATGGCTCACGACAGGACAGCCCCACCGGAGGAACTCAGGAGCATGGTGGCAGCCAGCCCGAAGGACCAGCAAATATTGGTCGGCGCAGATGCCAATGCACCCCACTGCGTGTGGGGGAGCCCCGACATTAACGAAAGAGGTGAGTCACTTTTAGACTTTATACTTTGCTCCAATATTCGCGTAGCAAACGTAGGGGAAGTACATACCTTCGTGGGTCCTACCTCCTCTAACGTGCTACACTTAACACTAGTAGCAGGGCAGAGTAGCACGGTATCAGAATGGAAAGTCCTTGAGAGACCATCCTTCTCAGACCACAAGTACATCCAGTTCCAACTCGACTTCGAATACCCTCAGAAACCATCCGTCTTCAAAAACCCCCGGAACACCAACTGGGGAAAGTTCAAAAAGACTATCACTGCGAGACTCGCGATTGGTCCAGGCACAGTTACATCCGTGGAGGAAATAGAAAAGTCCCTAGAGACGCTCTCCAAGGAATTACTAGATGCGTACCACGCATCATGCCTAATATCAAGAAATAGGAAGAGAACCAAGCCACCTTGGTGGAACAAGGATCTCTCTCTCCAACGAAACAATCTCTGAGAGTTCTTTATAATCGCTAAACAAGCGAAAGACGACACAATCAACGACGAATACAAAATCCTACTAAGGGACTACAAGAAGGAGATACGAAGGGAGAAACTTTTGCTCCAACATAGAGACGGCCCCAGAAACGGCGAGACTCCGGAAGTTGCTATCGAAGCACCCTACCGTACAGAGTCAGCTTAAAAGTGAGGATGAAAAGTGGACTGAGGCTAGCGAAGAGGCCCTAACAGCACTAATGGAAGCGCACTTCCCAGGATGCACAGAAGTAACCGACGCCAATGAGCACCTGGTACTAGCAACGTGTGAAGAGCATCTTCCAATAGATCTAATAACTTCCAGAAGAATTGGGCTATAGACTCCTTCGCGGGGATAAAAGCACCGGGACTCGATGGAATATTCCCAGTCATGCTACAGGTGACCAAAGAAGAGATCACCATATGGCTCTACGCAATATATGGAGCTTGTATAAGCTATATCCCTATCCAATGGAGGACCTCTCGGATTGTCTTCCTGCCCAAAGCAGGAAAGAGTAGTCGCGTGAGCCCCAAGGATTGCAGACTGATAAGCCTTACCTCTTTCTTACTGAAAACACTAGAAAAGCTGATGGAACTATACATCAGGAACGATGTGGGAGGACTACTGTCATCCCATCAGCATGCTTACACAAAAGGGAAATCGGTAGAGACGGCACTACATTCACTAGTAGCCACCATCGAGAAAGCCCTGCACAATAAAGAATACGCCCTCGGAGCGTTTGTGGACATATCCGAGGCCTTCAACAACGTCAGTACAGACGCAATAATGGGCCGCCTAGAGGCAACTGGAACGCACACCGCCATCAAATTCTGGGTACACAACCTACTAAGTTGCAGGCGGGTACAATCTGAGTGGGGCACTGCCACCATGGTGAAGGGAGCACACAGGGGCACACCACAAGGTTGAGTCCTATCGCCCCTCCTATGGAACCCGGATGACATAAGCATAATTATCACGGGTGTATGCTCATCGATCCTCAGCTCGATCATGGAATTAACGATCAGGGAGATATGTGAGTGGGCAGACAAGGTAGGACTCAGTATCAACGCGGATAAGACGGACCTCATTCTCTTTACCAAGAGATACAAGGTAGCGCTATGGTTCCTTCCAAAAATCAATGCAACCAGGCTTACCCCGAAAACACAAGTCAAATACCTCGGCACTGTCCTAGACAGCAAGCTGGCATGGAAACCCAATGTACTAGAGCGGGTGAAAAAGGCCACCATAGCTCTTTATGCATCCAAGAAGATGTTATGGCTACCGGGTGTGCGGCAACTTGGCTAGCAGACGGAGGGACTCGAGCGAGATAATTCCGCTACGTTGGTGGCGAGGTAGGTCCGAGGCTGCAGCTCATTCTCCCAATTGGCAATCCGCGCGTTCTAGCACAGGAGGCATCTCTCGAAGAGGCGTTCGCTGTATTTATATTACCTCAAAATTAGATATCCATAGTGTCTTCTTGGTGCTCCTTTCTAGCTCCGAAACAACCTTCCTGCAGAGGTGGCAACGGGGTTGCACCTATATATCCCCTCGTTCGCCTCCAGAGTCTGCGAGGCTCCGTGAGGACAAAGTTCTCGAAATAATAAAACTACGGCTTCCCACAGCCACAATCACAATGTGACCTGCAAACAGTTTAATATTAACCTTACTTTACAGAGAGGGCTTCACCAACTTGTTACTTTTAGCTTTGACTACAGGATTTTCGCAACAAGTGCGAGCGCTGCCGCTGGCCGACGCCGGGGACAAAATTAAGTTTATACCCCGATCAAGGCTAAACGTCTCCAAATAAGCTTCCCTTTTAACTTCAATTATCGGGACACTGGGAGCACACACGTCTGTTTGTCGATCCGCCGAAAAAGAAATAGGCCAAGATCAAACAATAGCTGGCTGAACTTTGTGGCAGCTGACAAGTGACAGAAGTCGCGCTTAGCCACACTATTTGCTAATACTAACTATAGGCAACGTCCTTTCTTTAGTCCCCCTAGTCAATCGACTTTCATTGGCGGGGTTCTTAAACTGTCGCTTCAGGAGTAACAAGAAATAAGAACATAACCAATGGAAATTCAAATTAATGTTGTCGTAAAGCAGGAAGATAACGATAGGTTTTAGCCGATTATTTTTGAGATGGCGAAAGGTATCATACGCTTTCACCAGAACAACTTGATTACTGATCCATCACTGATCGGTGATTATGTTGTTCTGGTGAACGCAGCCATTTTAATCTATTAATTTTGTCCTTTATCTTAATAAAAT
>VNJQ01003025.1:0-14770 GCA_008042515.1 Drosophila truncata | reverse complement strand
TTGGATCCTAAACTTTCGTTCTCTGAACATATTTCCTGTATGGTTAACAAAGCCAGAGGCATGCTTGGATTCATTAAGAGGTGGGCAAAGGAATTTGACTCTCCTTATGTAACGAAGACCCTTTTTACTTCGTTAGTTCGCCCCATATTGGAGTACGGTTCGTGTGTCTGGAGTCCTCAATTCGGAGTCCATAGTAATCGCATCGAATCTGTCCAAAAGAATTTTTTACTCTTTGCCCTCCGAGGCCTAGCCTGGGATGTTGACCTAAGATTGCCGTCTTATTCTAGTAGACTTCTTTTAATTAACTTACCTTCTCTAGCTAATCGTAGGACGATGCTCGGCGTCGTCTTTTTACATAAACTTATACATGGTGATGTGGAGAGCCCCTACCTACTAGGCCTTCTCAACTTCCATGTTCCCCGTTTAACATCTCGAACTCATATCCCTTTAGTAGTTAACCACTGTAGGCGAGAGTTTGAAGTGCATGAACCCTTTAGGGTTTTATGTACTGATTACAATCGTCTTTTTAACAGTATTGATGGCTTTGAAAGCCTTCAAAGACTAAAGACCGTATTGCTTGTAGAATTAGCCAGAATTGTAACTTAATTTTTCCTCGTTCTATTATCTATTTTCTTTCTCTCGCGTCTATCTAGAACGCATTCGTGCCGTACGTCACACGGTTGCGCCCCTCGGTCGGTTGGGCGGGAGGTGGGCGTGGGACCTCGCGCGAAAAAAAAAAAATAAATAAATAAATAAAAAAAATAAATGCGCTCATAAAGTCAACTATTGACAATAAAATGTTTGTTAATTCATTATTAATGTTCTTCGATTCAATTTTGTTTATTACTTTGGCAGTGGAGTCCACTTCTTTAACATCTACTAAGCCCATTTTGGGTGTTCTTTCCTAAGTGCGTATATAGTTGTTTAAGTGTGTAACCCAATTTCTTATTAATTGCCCATTTAGTTTGGCTCATACGGTACGAAAATTGCCCTAGTGGCCTATACTGAGTTGGGAAATATTATTCTGCCAACAGCGGCAGCCGAGAGAGTGCTATGTATTCTTAAGTAAGCTTTGCTCACTTAGTCTGGAGCGCGGAGGTATATATATAAGGTCCACATGTGTTGCATTTATGCCGACACATGCACTTTCTGCATGCGGGCAAGGCACAGAGGGGAGTTCGTATTTCGGCCACTTAGGTTTATGACCGAGACCTTGATTTGTTAAAACACTGCGGCAAAGTGTTACAGTGTGTACCCTTTTGGTGTTTTTGGTACAGGGGTTGGTCGATATATATATATTTATATGTGTGCATATTACAATATATAAGTTATATATATATATGAATATTTTCTTTTTTACTTTAAGTTTTACTTATACAGGATAACAAAAAACTGGGCAATCAGCTTTTTTTTTTATAAGTAATAGTGAAATTATGCTACAGCCGTATATTTTTAATTTTAAGAGCGATAAACATCATGTAAGGATCGCACCAAAGCTGAAGTGCTCTAATCAAAAACTCAGTGCTATTACTATGAAAAGGAACGTTGCTATGGCTGTCATGGTAACTCCAAATGCTAGAACATATCAGTCATACTTAAAAAAGTCGAATATTCAGAGGGTAATGTCCTCGATACTGCCCCCAAAGATTCTGACCTGACTGGTCGCCAATTACTTTGGGTAGAATCAAAAGCTGAATATAACGAAACACCCATTTCCAATTCTCATATATTGGATTAAACGGAGGTAAATCCTCTTTACTTTTTAAATTCTGCTAGGCGTACCAACAATGAAAGCGATTCAGAAAAAGGTACCAGCATGTTGCAAAAGTGCGCTCACAATGAACCTCAACCTCTTGCTTATTTGATTTTAATTAAATTTTTTATTTAATTTAATTTTTTAATTTCTTCTTTCAAATGCTTAATACGTTAGGAATGTTGTATAAAAGTGTTACATTGATCATATAAAAAATGACGAAGTTATAGACAGTTGAACGGAGGTCGTTTGCTCATCGCCGCATAAGCTTAACATACTTTAAAGCGCTCTGCTGAAAAATGGCATTTTGCAAATCGGTGTACACGATAACGCGAAATCTACTGGACCGATCGATTTGAAATTTTGCACAAATATAGTTCAACGAATACTACAGGTACTCTGAAAGCCGTTTTTATAATTTTTTATTTTATTATATTTTTTGTCTTTTAACAATATATTTTTTTTGTAGTCCGAAAATCCGACTGTTGACTTCAAAATTTCATACAAAATCAGGAAAAAATAAAAAATAAAAGCCCTTTTAGAGTACCTCTTGACATTTATCCCTTTACTAATGCATTTTACTTTTTTTAAACCAACTTTTTTTCCTAAATCTGTACATTTTTCCTAACAACAAAATTCGTAAAAATTTGTTGAAATGTTTTAGTTTATGGCATTTATCCGTTTTGCCACAAAAATATTTCGAAAAGTGGTCCATTTTGCACTGAATTAAGATAAGTTTTTTGCCTTTATTAATCCAGCCGAATTTTTTGCTTCTCTGAGAATTACAGATGTTATTCGTTTTCTACCAACTTTTAATAACTTGGAGAATATTTTACTAATGATTTGGGATACAGATCAGACCGCTTATGGCCAGTTGATACTCAGAGCAATAAGGCAAAAAATGTAGCGAAAAACGTAGCGAGGTCATTTTGTCTCTGCTAGTCTTGTCTGGGACGACATAAAGGAGGTTTTAAGGTTTTAAGACTTTGCAGGGATAAAAGAGTTGAAGAGACCTTAATAACGGAACTATACAATTTGAAACAGAAACGGGTTTCAGGGCAAACCTTGTACGATCATATCACGAAGATCAAGTTATCACTATACAGGCTTATAGAAACGGAAAAGACAGAGCCTGTTGCGATTAGATTCAGCCAGAAAGTAGTCGCCCAGACATGCCTCACAACCTTTCTGGGTGGACTTCGTGGAAAGTAGAGCTGCTTTTAAACCGGTTGGTTTGGAAGAGGCTACGACACCGCTATTAAAGAAAGAAGTTTGTATTTTGCGGAGAACCCTAATTAGTCAGTCAATAGACTGAATGATCGTTTTCGATCGAATCAAAAACAATATCAAAACAGAGATTATAACAAACACCAAAATATGGACTATAACAGATCCCAAACCGGGAGTATAATCGCTAAAACAGAATTGGGAGACCAAACTACCATCGGACCAGCTAGGATAAAAACAATCGTATTAATAGGTATCTAGCTATTATGGCAAGCGACGACAGACCTAGAACGTCGAGCGCTGCAGCCAGGAAGAACTTCAATAACAATAGAGGAAATGCAAACGGGCAGAAGTTGTTCATTATTAAAACAAACAAGATGGACATGCAGTCGGGGGTCCCGACAGTAGAATACGCAGTACCATTGCAAAGCGCCGCTCAATTTCGTTCCGGATTATATCCTTTTTAATCCTTCGAGTCGACTTAAGATGTTCAAGTGTTCCCGATCGAAAAATTGCTACCTGTCCGACAGATTTTTTACCTAATTTGCCTAACACTAACGGAAATTGCATTAGGAAAGCTGTTTACGGTCTCAAAGATCTTTCCGATGGCTTATCCAATGGGAATATTTGAAAACCCCTATTCAATATGAGATCCGTCAATTGTAGTGGGCGTTTTCATTTCTAAAAGGAATCTATATCCTATCCTAACTAGGAGCACTTAAGCAAAGATTGAAATCTCCTAATATAACAATTGTGCTTCTTAAAATTCTTCTTTCTCCTTCCAAGTAAACGAAAAACGGTGTTTTTTTTGTGCTCTCGTTTTGTGTATTAACTTTGCTAAAATCATCGGGGTTTATTTAACACTTCTACATTGCGTTCTTTATAGTTCCCGTTCACTTCACGTGTGCATGCAGCTATATTTATTTGTGCATTTAATCTCTGCCAGTGTTTGTTTTTCTTGCAGTTTTGCATTTATCTTTGTGACTCCCCCGCTTAGCCGTTGTTACGCCGTCGCGACAGCTAAACGTTCCTAAGCTTGCTTACTGCCATTATTATTAACGTAACAAGTACAGGGGTAAGTCTTTACAATGTCTTCAAATATCGTCTGCTTCGCTAAAACCTGCAAAAAGGTAATTACATCTAGTGATCTCACCATCGACTGCTGGTTGTGCGACAACATTTTGCATGCCCAGTGCATTGGGGTTGCCGGCCAGACTGATGCTGATGTAAGGAAAAATATCGGTTTGCGTTACTATTGCGCCATTACATCGTGACGTTGACAGGGAATTCAATTCTTTTGTAAACCAAGGGGGTTTATTCGAAATTGAGGGATAGTTTAACGGAACGCATTCAGAGAAAAGAAATCAACATCGTTGCATTCTTCGAAAGCTAATAGCCGATAAATTGTAAACGCAGCTGGAAAAACTTCGAAGCTTAGAATCTCCGGCTTTAACCAGGTTTCTGTGAACACAATAACATGGGAGGCGAATGCAAAACTATCAGAATACCTTTTCGGCAGCTTACTACGAAGCCTCTTGCATTCTGATAGGAGAGACAGAGGTTTTTTGTTTGTTTATTTTTTTTTTTTTGGACAGGGTTGGAAAACAAAGAGGATGCAGTGGTCAGATCAGGCTTGGGAAGACTTAATCCAACAGGTCGTTTCTTTTTCTTAGCTTCATATTCTATGACAACTACATACTCCGGCCAGAATTTGGTAGAGCATATCGTGACAAAGTTTGATAACTTTAAATTTTCGGCTCTGACTTTGCCTCATATAAATGCAATGACATCTTCTGATGTTTGACCAGGGGAGAGTCGCGAAACAAATATCTGTTTCGTAGGTGGGATTGCAATAAGGGATTTGGCAAGACAGACTGAGTATCTGTCGTCCCATTATCTGCCGGTAGTCCGGCCCTTATACCCTGGGGGGTTAAATAGCACTATGGCGGGTCAAAATTTGTGATCCCCAAGGGGATGAAGGGGATATTACCGGCGGAACGGTAAGTCCCACGGCACATTCGGATATCGAATTTTTTCTAACACTCGATCTCAAAATTCTGGGAGTTAATTCTGAGGTCAAGGGCTGTGCCGAGGGAGGCTGTTGCAGAGAGCCCGCCGCGGGTTGCAGGGATCCGTCAACATGCTGCACTCCAGTTGGAGATTTATTTAATAGCGTACGGCTATTAAATTGCTTGTCAAGCGCTAAGAACATGTTATGAGTTTTATGAAAACTCGATAACACCTCCTTAAAACCGCCCTTGGTCTGCCTCATGAAAGTCAACATTTCCCTTTCAACTTCACGACAAGCGCAGATCGTTCCAAGTGAACGGTCATGTTTGTTTCTTGCGCTCTCGTTTTGTTGCAATATATTATAATTAATGCAACAATACACAGAAAATCGAAAAGTCGTTGAACACAATTTATTAAAAAATGTACAATCTTTTTATATCAGCTGTGATGTGCTTAAACAAAAACTAGTGCATTGCTTTAAATTAATAAGTGCCACGCAATGAGCTCACTGAGCAACAAAAGAACGAGCGTAGAAGTTCAGTAAACCAAAGAAACGGTTTCTACTCTTACTTTTCAACCCGCGATACCGAAATTGAAAAATCGGCGTTTAAGAGCAACCCAGTGCTACTGACCGCTAAAAGAGAAAGGGCACGGTCTTGCTCCCGCGTCATGGAGTTCGCAGTATAAAAGCCCCCCTCCAATGGCGGAGCCAAATTTCGCACCAACAACAAGCAGTGCTACAATTTCGACAACCACAACAACATCCACTGCAACTCAAAACACCGCGACTACAACTAGTAGAAAAACAACAACTTCGAAAAGTGCCAAGCCGGCCCCAGCCACACAGACTGGAATGGATCGATACATCCAAATTAAGCGTAAGCTTAGCCCGCAGAGTAATCCGGCAGGCAATAAAACAAAAATTAACCGCGTCCAGAAGATCGACGAAGAACCAGGCAGATCCAGTAGTAACAAATTTGCCCTACTGGCGGAGGTCGAGGAAGACCAACCAGCGCAAGTCAAAAAACCCAAGCCCCCCCTAATCTATTTCATGGAGAAAAGCTCGAGTGCCTTGGTCAACCGAATTGCGACGTTGATCGGGAACGGTGATAACTTTCATGTTGTCCCGCTTACCAAAGGGAACATCCATGAAACAAAGGTGCAAACCAAGACTGAAGAGCACTTCCGCATGGTGTCCAAATATCTAGACAACGTTCAGAAAAATTATTACACGTACCAGCTGAATAGCAGCAAGGGCCTACAAGTGGTAGTAAAGGGAATCGAACCCGATGTTACCGCCGCGGAAATAAAAACCGCCCTCAAAGAAAAGGGCTTCGTCGCCAAGAATGTTATTAACATTCTTAATAAGGATAAAAAGCAGCAACCCCTCTTCAAGGTCGAGCTCGAGCCAGAAAGCAGGTCGTTAAAGAAGAACGAAGTCCACCCCATCTATAAGCTGCAATATCTTTTGCATCGGAGAATCACCGTTGAAGAGCCACATAAACGCAACGGTCCAGTGCAATGCACTAATTGCCAAGAGTATGGACACACTAGGTCATGCTGCACAATTCGGGCCGTCTGTGTAGCCTGCGGGGACGCCCACAAGTCCGCTCACTATATTACAAACAAGGACAGTACCGTGAAGAAATGTGGAAACTGCGGAGGCAACCATACGGCAAACTATAGAGGATGTGTGGTGTACAAGGAGTTGAACAGTCGCATGCGTTAAGCGACCGCAACGAGCAAAAATCCACAGAATGTGTACACTGCGTCAAAACTTACGCCAGACGTCATCTTCGCCAAAGCTGCGAGGTCCTCATTCGGTCCCCTAAACACTACCAACGGCTTCTCTGCCGATGCTCTACGATGCGGAACGGAAGATCCAATTCAGCCTAACACACAAAGCGATCAGCAGGCCCGAGAACAGCCAAAGTATGATGGAGTTTATGTCATTCATGAAAACGACCATTCAAACACTATTTCAAAACCAGAACATGGTAATACAGCTGCTCATAGCACAACAGTCTAAACAATCTATGCAGACTCTACGAATATCAATGTGGAACGCCAATGGTGTCTCACAGCATAAACTAGAATTGTCACAATTCTTGACAGAAAACCATATTGACGTTATGCTACTGGTGGAAACGCATCTTACAAGCAAATACAACTTTTTAAATAAGAGGCTATACAATCTACCGCACAGATCATCCAGATGGGAAAGCCCACGGCGGAACTGGAGTCTTAATTAGAGAACGCATTAAACATAATTTTCACAAAAGGTTTGCAACAAACTTCTTGCAGGCCACATCGATACAAATTCAGTCAAGTAACGGAAGCCTTTCAATCGCTGCCGTTTACTGCCCTCCTCGTTTCTCAATCTCGGAAGGACAATTTATGAACTTCTACAATTCTCTTGGGGATCGTTTTATAGCCGCAGGAGACTACAATGCCAAACATACGCACTGGGGATCACGTCTATTGACTTCTAAAGGAAGGCAATTGTACAATGCAATTATAAATGTGAGAAATAAACTATGTTTCCCCTGGAAGTCCCACATACTGGCCAACCGACCCACGCAAGCTCCCAGACCTTATTGATTTTGCGGTGACAAAAAACATACCTCGCAATCTAATAAGTGCCAAAGTAGTCTATGACTTATCAACAGATCACTCGCCTATACTTTTATCTCTTCTTCAAAGCCCAGAAATAACCGAACACCCCCTCAGCTTGACGTCGCCAAAAACGAATGGCTTAAATACACATAGAACTCGCACCGAAGCTTAACATGGAATCGGACATCGACTACACTACAGGCGCCCTGGAAAAGGTACTCGTTGCGGCAGCTAAAATTTCTACTCCTCAAGGGAAGGAAGTAGACCGAAACAAATACTACAAATCCAATCAGCAAATCGAACAGCTCGTGCGAGAAAAGAGGCGCACGCGTCGTGATTGGCAAAACAGCAGATCACCAGCTTCAAAGCAACGCCTTAGGGAAGCAACTCGATTACCCGACCAGGCTCTTCACCAACAGGAACAAAATGCACAGCTGAGGTACATCCAGAATCTCTCGCCAACAAGCATAAAGTATCCCCTGTGGAGAGTCCACCCAAATCTTAGCGCCCCAATCGAAACGACCACACCGATAAGAAATCCAAAACCAAACCCTGCCTCAAATTCATTTTTCTGCCAATAATTCAGCCAGAGGCTACCCCTCAGACAACTGAACCTACATTCCGGCCGAACGAAATCGAAAAAGTCATAAGAGGGCTAAAACCAAAAAAAAACTCCTGGTGGTGACCTACTGACACCAAAGATGCTGATCTAACTTCCAAAATGCGCTATAGAGGTTGTCTGCAAACTATTTAATGGGATCATTAATCTTGGCTATTTTCCAAAAAAGTGGAAGAAATCTATCATTACAATGATACCGAAGCCTGAAAAAGACCACACAATTCCGTCATCATACAGACCAATAAGCCTTCTATCTTGTCTGTCTAAATTGTTTGAAAAATGCTTGTCAACTCGCATAATACCACATCTGGAAGCTTGCAATATTATCCCCGCACACCAATTCGGTTTCCGAAGAAACCACGGAACCATCGAACAAGTAAACAGATTAACATCCGAAATACGCTCAGCCTTCGAACAGCAAGAATACTGTAGAGCTTTTTTATCGACGTATCTCAAGCTTTCGACCGAGTTTGGCTTAATGGACTCATGCACAAACGTTCTTTAGGAGGCACACAAATAGCGGCCTTTGGCCGCAGATTAATAGCACTCTAGTTTTTTTCATGAAGTCTTATCTAGAAGTCTTAGCTATAAGTAAACACTAAGTCTTAGCTATAAGTAGCCATAATATCTTAGATATAAGTAGCCATTGGAGGTTTAGCGGTAAGAGAGGCTATATCGTTATCGATATATCGATAACGAAAGCACTCCCGGTTGCGATCTCTATGCCGGGATCGGTTAACCGATTCGGATAAGAATTTTTGTTTACGTCCAACTATAAAAGCCGGCACGTGCCTTGGCTTTTTCTTCTCTGCGTTTCCCGCCGCCATTTTGTTGCCGCGCACGCAATGCTAACCCGTGCCACCAGTGAGGATAAGCCACAGTGCAGGCCCCGCCACACCGGCTAAAAATATAAAAACAAAACGTTGCCGCGTCAGTGCAATGTTCCGCCAGCGCCCGCCACACACATCCCGTGCTCTGCCGAGCCAGCGCAGCGCCTGCCGCGCACTTGTTCCGCCGCGCCTGCCGCGCCTGCCCCCCCACCCCTCTCCACGTTGTCTGGGCAGTAGGCAGGGATTATTATTATTATTATTATCATTATTATTTTTTCCTTTCCGTTGGGAATTTTTGGTGCTGGGGATTTCTTCTGCTCTGCTTTTCTTTCTCCTTCGCTCCCCTCGTGACGGCCCGTACGCGAGACGCGCGGATTGGTCTTTCATCCGCGGCGGATCGGTACAACCACTGGGCCCCCTGTAGCTAGCCTCCGCGTCTATCCGGAGGAAAACCATCCCGGCCCATCGCTTGACTCGGCGAATAGTTGAATATGAATTTGGATACGTGTTTAATAATTTTTAATAAATATAAATACATATTTACTTATTTGTTTAAATATAAATATATATTTATTTATTTATTTAAATATAAATACATATTCATTTATTTACTTAAATATCAATTCCGCGCCCCTCTTTGGCGCTGCGACCCGCGAAGCCACCCATGTGCTGCAAGCAGTGCCGATAAGGCAGTGCAAGTGGGGTCGGTAGTGCGGCACCTTGACAAGCAGTGTAGGCAAGGCAGTGCCGTAAGCCGTGCTACGGTCGATAACGCAGGCCGCCACACGTTACTGGCCACGGGATCCCGAGCGACCGCGAAGAACCGGATCGCCCCGACCGAGGTGGCCACTGCGGCACATGAAATCGGGGTAGGAGAGACGGTTTAGACCGATTTGCCACCATACACCCACAACCTACCGGAATCATACCTCTACAATAGGGCATTCTCAGTGAGATGCAACGCAGCTACTTCGGGCGACTACATCACCGAAGCCGGAGTTCCACAAGAAAGCGCAATCGGCCCGTGTCTATATGTTTTGTATACTGCGGATATTCCTACAAACGCAGAAATAACAACGTCGCCGACGACACCGCTATCCTTAGTCGCTCCAGATGCTCAACGCAAGAAACAAACCAACTGGCTAATCATCTAATAGTAGTGGAAAGGTGGCTGTCCGACTGGCGCATCAAAATAAACGAACAAAAGTGTAAGCATTTAACGTTTACTCTTAATAGACAAACATGCCCTCCGCTTTCACTAAACGGTATGCAGATTCCCCAATCTAACGAAGTAACGTACCTTGGCGTCCACGTTGACAGACGACTAACCTGGCGTAAGCACATCGAATGCAAGAAGATGCACCTGAAACTGAAAGCCAGCAGCCACTAGATCAGAAACTCACGATCGCCACTGTGCCTGGACTACAAGTTACTACTTTACAATTCAGTCCTTAAGCCAATCTGGTCGTATGGCTCCCTGCTGTGGGGGAACGCGAGCAGCAGCAACATAGACATCATACAGCGCGCACAATCAAAAATCTTGAGAACAATCACTGGGACACCTTGGTATGTTCGCAACGAAAACATCGACCGGGATCTGGGCATCTTCGAAATCCAGAAGCAAAAAGAGTCCTACAAAGAAAAACTGTCCTCGCACCCAAATTTCCTCGCTCGGGGATTGACTCGGGCTTCTAGCAGATTCGCCTGCGACGCAACGACATCCCAACCCAGCAATAGACTTTTAGGGCCGTCTAACTCTGTATCAGTCAATCCGACTGTTAGTTAAGTTAAAATATAAGATTTGATACACCTCTTGTTAGTCTCGCAAAGAGAAGATTCAAGAAATAAAAACAACTTAAAATAAAAGCAAAGCAGACGATATTAGAAGACCTTGTTAAGAGTTACCACTGTACTTGTTACGTTAATAAGAGGGAGCGACAGATAAGATAAAAGTGCAGCTGCACAGAGAGAGTTGGAGAGCGTGGGAGTAAGCAAGCTTAGAAACGTTTAGCATTCGCGACGGCACAACAACGGCTAAACGGGAGAGGCACAAAGAGGAATCACCGGGTCTGCGTGTTGATACCCGCCGGCTGCCACGGCGGATCTAGGCCTCTTCCCCACACACGAACGGCCGGCGACGAATACAGGAAATTAACCCAGGTGGCAAAAAACAAAAAAAAAAAAAACGACACACAAAAAAATGCCGTGAACAGTGATTCTAATTTGCTTCCGTTAAAAAGTTGGATTCACTTCCACTTGATGTTAATCCTTACGTTTTTTTTCTTTTTTTTCCGTTTCCTAAATGTATGGATTATACTCCCGTCGCACGCTATCCGTTCGCTACTGCCCTAACCTGACCGTTTCTGCCTCCCTTTATGCCCTCGGATCGGAGCCAGAGCTAAGGCTTAGAATCCGTTGTTTTTCAAGTGCAACGGCCGCGGCCAAAGGGTAAGAGCCAATTCTCTTAATTTCCCGCCATCTTCACCGGTTCGCTCCCGACCTACCTCACTTCCCCCTCTGGCCCTACCAAACCAAACCTAATCGATCTATCGATTGTCCTCTCAGCCCATTCCGACTGGAAATGCAACAGTTTGAACTTTTTTTACTAAATCTCTTTATTGCAATCCAATAGGAGGAGGAAAAACACGAAGAGAGCGAAAAAATGTTCAATTATCTCATAATATAATATGTAATTTGTTTTTTTTTTTATCTATGTTCGCATCGTATGTTCGCGACCAAAAACATGCATGAGTGGCAAAGAAATGACATTCAAATGCACAAAGCTCAAAATGAGTTGAGTGAATTTGAAGCAAATGCCAAACTGAATTGAATGAGTTGAGTCGCGTACGTACGACTCAGCCGCACAAAGAATAGAGAAGGAGAAACGAATGGAATGAAATGAGAACTCAGAAAACTGAGACGCTGAATTCGAATGATTCGAGTTGCAACTGTAAATAACACTACAGTACCAAATGTTTCAGAAAAAATTGGTTTGATCGACCGCCACTTTTGGCTGTTGCCTAGTCTAAATTGAAACATAAGTAATTTCTAAAAAACCAGGCTATTAAATTCATAATTTCATGGTTTTCTCTTAAGGGGGGTACACTTTGAACGTCCAAAAAGTAAGGCATTTTCGTTAATTTTTTTAAGCAACAAAACACTCAGAGAGGGCAAATATGTTATGACCCATTTATTACTCATCCAAACATTGAGGCAGCACGCCGGTAGTTTATTTCCTCGTATTATTTTCTATATTTTGCATCGCGATAACAAATACCTAACCCTAATAGGCACGTCTGGTTTCATATGAGCCACTTCAGTGGGCAGTACACTCAAATAAATTTGCAAGTTCAATTTTAAATTTACGGAAGGGATGTCGTGGTCTTTTATAAACAATTAGCAAACCTATGGCCTTGTATTTCAAAAGTGCAAATTCAAAAGCCGCAGAATCACTACCTATGCGACCACAATGACTAAAACTAATATTCTCAAGAAGCCCAATATAATATAAATAACTATGTATACCTCTTATTGTCCTATTGACAACGTGAAGAGCCTGACAATCTAGACAACAAGCAACCCTAAAACCTGGTACGTCATATAATTTTTATTTTTCATTTTCACAGATTAAACTTTCTGAAAGCACAACAAAGAAGAATAAAGCATATGTTTATTGGACTTAACATCTCTATTTTGGCAGTGCAAGCTCTGTACATTATGGAATATTAATTCTAAATCTTCGCTTCTTACTAAGTAGTCGAAATGAGTGCTAATTAATCAAACAGGACGTAACTTTTCTAATTCTTCCTGAACCACATCTCGACCTGTGGTGGGCTAAGATCTCATATAATAAACAACCAGTTTGCACTAGTGGCCCTACTGCAACCCACATACAAAGCAGCTCGGTCCATCCGAACGGTAGTGTGGACAACAACCTTACTATAAGCTGCTCCCTGACTCTTATGAATAGTTATACCCTGCAGGTACAACTGAAAACTGCCTACGATCTACAAGTATACTAACATTTTCATTTTTTCTATATTGAAAGCTCCTAACTCATTTGACTATTGGAGTCCACGTTGGCTCTGATGGATTCCTCCGTTATGAGCGTGCTACTGCTCCTACCCTATCTTCTCCAAAATCCACCCATAAAACTACCGGATGACTGTTTGGATCTAAATCTATTTGCCTAAGAATGCCTGTTGCTCCATTTTCTAAACCATCTCCTACATCTACATTAACAGTCATCATATAAGTTCAGTCGCAGCAGTATTTAGTTATAAGCAATAATATTTCAGACACAGCACAAAATATGTAATAACTCTTCAGTTACAGCAACATGCATTTAACGTAAATAAAGTATCAAATTACCAGGTCAAGCGAATATGCATAGTCTGCTGATATGAGGAAATGAGCAAGGGCATTGGTCTTAGTTGCTAGCAATAACACACATTCACAGTAACACACATTATTTCTTATACGTTATTATTTTTATTTTTTTTTTTTGAGTGAGTGAGCAGCCTTGCTCGATGTCTGGTTGCCACGCTGTTGATTTGGTCTCCAACTGCTGGCACTTGAAGTTCTTTTCTGATGTCTGAGTTTCTTATATCCCACTCAGCGTTGGAGATGCGTCTGAGAAACATTGACTGGAAGGCCTGGATCCTTCGTAAGTGAGTTACGGCCGCTGTGCCATATATGGACACTCCGTATTTCCATATCGGAGCTAATAGAGATTGGTAGAGGCGTATTTTACATTTAAGGCTCAGCTTGGACTTCGGGCCTGTTAGCCAGCTTATTCGCCTGGCTGTGGCTTGGAGTTTTGCTCTGGTCTTCTTTACATGAGTGCTGAACGTCAGCCTCTTATCTAGTACCAATCCCAGGTATGTACACTCAGTAAGCTGTGGCAGGAGCTGACCATGAAGAAAGACACCAGGGTATGTGTCTCTCCTCAGGGTGAATGTGACCACCGCACACTTGTCAATGTTTATGGCCACATTCCATCTACAGGCCCAGTTTTCGAATTTCTTGAGAATTACCTGGAGTTTGTCCGTTGCACTGTAGATGCAACTAGACCTGGCCAGTACTGCAGTGTCGTCTGCGTACGTGGCGGCACATTTGCTTAGATGTATCGGCGCATCGTGGGCAAATAAGCTGTAAAGTGTGGGCCCCAGCACGCTTCCTTGAGGAACGCCAGCTCGTATCCTCCTGGTGGTAGAGGCAATTCCGTCCTGGACAACTTGAAAGCTTCTGTCCTTAAGGTAGCTGCGGATGACCTCATAGAGCTGAGGTGGCAGGATCTTCTTGATCTTGGACAGGAGCCCCTCGTGCCAGACCCTATCAAAGGCCTGTTGAATGTCAAGCAAAGCAGCCACCACATACTGCTTCCTCTGGATCCCCTCGACAATAAAATCAACAACACGGTGAAGTTGTTCTGGGGTACCATGGCCTTTTAGGAATCCGAACTGGTGCCTTGGGATCGCCTCATTGACCTCCGGAAGCCTCTGTATCCTGTCCAGTATACACCTCTCAAGCAACTTGGCAATCGTGGGAAGGAGACTGATTGGTCTGTAGCTCGCTACATCACTACAGCTCTTCCCTTTTTTGTGCAGCATCACCACATTTGCATTCTTCCAGGAGGCCGGGAAGTGTCCGAGTCTCAGTACGGAATTGTATATAAGGACCAAGAAAAGAAGTACCTTGACCGGAAGGATTTTG
>VNJQ01003024.1:0-29033 GCA_008042515.1 Drosophila truncata | reverse complement strand
GTTGGCCTGCTTAACGTGCGAACATACAATACAACAAAAATACAAAAGGTATAAGAAATTCTTAGTGATAAAAGACAATAGAAACTAAATAATAATAAAATAATAAAAAAAAACTTAAATGAACACCTAATTAAAAACTAAATCATATTTCGTTATTTCATATAAATCGATGCTTACTTTTTCTTGTATCTTTTTAATTTATATTTTATCGAGAGTATACGCAATGCAAATACTATATATAATAAATATATTATAATATAATTGAAAATTTCTGAGTACCACTGATTAATAGTAGATTGGACTTATGTTGGGGAGCAGTAGAAGTATATTTTCGGTATTACTTTGTCACGAAACAGATAAACATAACATAATAATTAAAGGTCATATGCTAAAACATTTCAACAATTTTGTACGTTTTTTTTTCACCTGATTTAAAAAAAGTAAAATGCATTAGTTAAAGGATAAATGTCCACAGTTACTCTGAAAGCGGTTTTTTTACTTTTTCCTGATTTTTTATGAAATCAAAAGTCCGATTTTTGACTTAAAAATAGAATTAGTTGAACTATATTTGTGCAAAATTTCAAATCGTTCGGTCCCGTAGATTTTGCGTTATCGTGTACACAAAAAATATGAAAAAAATATACAAAAATATGAAAAATGAAATGAAAGTGTAAAGAAACTAATCAACAATACCAAATGAAAATATTCGCAAACTAAACTTTAAAACAAAATAATTAAATAAATAAATTCAAGAATAATTCATTTAACTAATTCTAATGCTTATTGCAAGAATTTAGTTTTACAAACAATAATGAATTTAGGTTTTCTGAGGTAAGAGAAGTGTGCTTCTCGCTTTCCGGGAAGCAACCGAATTTACTCAAGAGACCGAGCCCAATCTCTCGGCATAAAAGGGAGAGATTAGATAAAGCTTAACCCTCTAAGCCCCAATCGAAGAAATATTAAAAAAAAACGAAGTTGTTTTTTTTTTGGGTAAATGGTAGCTTTTAATTTCAAAAAATGACCTCAAAAAGTGTGTACTAATTGTAGTTTACCTGTAAATCGAACAAAGGTAAATAAGTGCCTCAAGGCACTCTTGGGGCTTTAAGCCAATTTTTACATATATGAGTTTATTTTTTATTTTTGATTATGATACTCAAAGAAACAATTTTTATTTGCTATACAGCACAAGTGCAGGTTACATTGTGTTTGGGATATCTTGTAGTGCTTTGCACCATCTTTTGCCACTGTCTCGACTCATCCAAACAGGAAAATGATTGACTTCATCAAACCGTATATGTGAAATTGGATGCAACTGTGAGCAAAGATCGCGGCGTGGATGGAGATTGCATTGTCCAACCTGGTTTATTCATAATCTCTGAATCGAAGAAGTAACAGAAAGTTTGCAACGGTGTTGAAAGTTCCTTTATACAATCTGGGGGTGAAGAATCTCCTCGAAAAGCTATGACGTTTACATGCAAATGCATCGATTGCTGCCGCCATGTCATCTTTGTCGGCACCTTGTTTATCGATTCAACATCTGTTAATAAATTAATTAGTTATTTGAGTACCATTATATAATTTAGTTTTCTTACCGGCACGATTGAAACCACCTGAAGAAGGCTCAGATGTGCACACTGAATATTCATTTATCGGCAGTGGTGAACGAGGTCTCTTTGTAGGATTTTTGGTAATTTCCAGATCCTGTACATTATTTTGACATTATCAGCGGTATTGTCGATAAATTAAATGATTTCGGCGTCCTCCAATGCCACGTTAAGTGTGTCTACCAAATCCAAGCTGTCTTCATCGTCATCACTAGAGTTATTCAAGAGTTCCTCTTCCGTCTCAACATTGACTTGTTTAATGATGCAATTGTTCATCGGTCAAGTCGGACAATTTAAAACGTCTACGCATTAGTTCTGCCATTTCGATCAAAGGTCTTAAAACAAAACCATACAATAAACAGAAACAAAAACAACAATTGCAGCTGTGGAAAAGGCGCTGCTTGTAAAAGTTTGCGTGGAGTCCCAAAAAGGCCTAAGGCACTTATCACAATTTCACCGCTGCAACGCACTATTTGTATAAAGTTGCAAATATGAAACTTGATTCGGATTATATAATATCTTACCTTCAAGAACAATAATTTTTATTTGGCTGATTTTGAAGTTATTTCACTTTTATTGATAAACAAAAACACAATACGAAGCACATCAAATTTTTTGCGCGCTAATGCATGATGCATGTAAACAACACAAAAAAGTCCCGTTATAAAGCTTCAGAGAGCATTCAAAGCTTCCACTCATAAGTTCACATGTTTATTTTGAATTGAAAACTACAATTAAAACAAATAAAATGCTACTCGTTTTTTAGTTAATACAAATTATATAATAGGTGCCTTGAGGCACTCTTGGGTATTGGAGGGTCT
Source organism: Drosophila truncata (assembly GCA_008042515.1). NCBI lineage: Eukaryota > Metazoa > Arthropoda > Insecta > Diptera > Drosophilidae > Drosophila > Drosophila truncata. The sequence goes on along the minus strand of VNJQ01003024.1, from coordinate 26,608 downwards.
CTCTGACATTATTAAAAGCTGACCAGATAGTTAACCAGTTAACTGCGTTCTTTTTGTAAAATGAGAACCGACCCTGCGAGCTCTGCTTAATACTGTATAACTTATACATAAGAATTGCAGCTTTAAGATAAATGCGAATAAGCATATACAGATGTGCAGAGGTATCCGTCAAATATACGGATATTACTACACGCAAAATTATCCACCACAATCAAAGTTGCACCTTGCTAGTAAATTTATATAATTGAAAATTAAAAGGTGTCGCTTTAATTAAGTCATTTCCCTCCCTTTAAATCAGCGTTTGAAAAGCTACGCTACTCCCATACTAGTTTGAGCTCTGCTTTGCTTCCAGTTTTTATACCCTTGCAAGGTATTATAATTTTAGTAAGAATTTGCAATATAAAGTATATATATTCTTGATCAGCATCAACAGCCGAGTCGATCTAACAAAAGAGTTTTTATATATAAGATTCGTAACGTTATACGATTTTTTGGCACACGATTTTTATACCCTTGCAGGGTTAGTTTCAGACAGAAGTTTGGCAACGCAGTGAAGGAGATATCTCCGACCCTATAAAGTATATATATTCTTGATCAACATCAACAGCCGAGTCGATCTAGCCATGTCCGTCTGTCCGTTTCTACGCAAACTAGTCCCTCAGTTTTAAAGCTATCTGAATGAAACTTTGCAGTTAGTCTTCTATATACTCTCACTCGTACATATGTCGGAACGGGCCGGATCGGACGACTTTATCATATAGCTGCCATAAGAACGATCGGTAAAATTGAAAAAAAAAAATTATAACTTTGTCAGTTTTCAAACACAATTCCACCAAATCTGATGTTTAGCCACTAATTATTATTCAAGAATTTTGGTTTTAATTTCATAAAAATCGGAGGACTATATCATATAGCTGTCATAGGAACAATCAGGAAAATAATACAAAAAAAAAATCATAACTCCGCAGCTTTTTAACATATTTTCATCAAATTTGAGATTTGTCCACTTACTATTATTTCAGAATTTTAATTTTAATTTCATGAAAATCAGCCGACAATATCCTATAGCTGCTATAGGAACAATCAGGGTAATAACTTCGCTATTTCTCAAAATATTTTAATCAAATTTGGGATTTTAATTATATAGTTTAATTGCAATCTGCAAGGGTATATAAACTCCGGCGAGCCGAAGTTAGCTTCCTTTCTTGTTTCGTGCTAGCTTTTGAACTGCAATTTTAAGCTTTTAAAGCTTCATGAAGGATTCATACAGGGAAGGCATACTTGACGTAGTCCTGTCCGGGTTTGGGAGCTTCTTGGCAACATATGTTGGCCAATTCTAATCATAAATGGCTTAATGAATAAACGAATACTAAAATTGATGAAAAATTATAGGAAAAACAAAAGATTTCTATACAATTCTGAAATCTCTCTAATTAGTTGGCATGGTAATATTTTCGAATTTTTCATAATTTTTTTTTTTAGAAAAATTTAACAAGGTCTTTTGTAAATCTTTACTATTTATTAAAGAATGATATTTCTAGAATGCATTAGGCATATTTCGGGGTTAAAACATCTTTAATTTTTCTTTTTATCGATGAAAACGCACCGAGCATAACCGTCTTTCTAAATAGTTGTCAACGGTTGTATATGATATGGACGTCCGATCCGGCCCGTTCCGACTTATGTAGGAGTGAGAGCATATAGAAGACTACCTGCAAAGTTTCATTCAGATAGCTTTAAAACTGAGGGACTAGTTTGCGCATAATTGGACAGGCGGACATGGTTATTTAAAGACATTTTATAGTAGTAAGATCCGTTAAGAGCATACAATCGTTTTGCAATATGTGGCTACTTTTTTGATGGCCACAACAATCGCTCCCTCTCCGCTTTCATAAAGCGTAAAAATCTAAAAATAGAATGCGCTTGCTTGTATAAGTACCCTGCAGTACCATTCATCGACACCCGAAGGATGTTGTTGATGAATCATCGATGAACAGCCATACAATTTGTTGATGAATTTAACATGGGCATGTCCTAGGCTGTCATCAACAACAATTCATCAACAATTCATCGACAATTCATCAACAAATCATCGACAATTCATCAACAATTCATCGACAATTCATCAACAATTCATCAACAATTCATCAACAATTCATCAACAATTCATCAACAGTTCATCAACAATTCATCAACAGTTCATCAACAACATTTAGGTCGGAATTTTTTTTGGGTTCGGTCTTTTTATTTTTATTTTTACTTTATACATACTAATACTTAAAAAATAACATTAAATATTTATATATTAGGTTGACTCGTCGAAACATCCTAAAGCCTGTTGAATTCTCAGTCTTGCGTTTCTTCATTGCCGCGTCCAAGGTGTTTGCACTTCTGAGGGTGCAGGTTCTTCAGGGAACTTGCATAAATTTGTGATCTGTAAATTAAATGCATACATATGTTAGAATCACTTTGAAAATTGAATAATTTGCACATATAGAAATACATACCAGTTTTAATTAAAAAGAAACTCCGTAAAACTAAGGAGTTCAGCATTTAAATCGCCTTTATTGAAGTCGTATCTATGCTTTCTGCAAATGATAATTTTAATTGAGTAAAAATACCTACTTACCCTTAAATATTTATTTTTAACGCAACATTTACTACATAATATGCAAAACACTTGTGAAGAAAACAGAAGTCTCTTCAAACTGAAAAGGAAGTTAGGAGAAGCGAGACACAACACCAAAATTTTTTCCCTCCCTTATCTCCATCTCTCTCTAACTTGCGGGACTGTCGCATGTCGCTGCTCCGAAAATAACAACAACTATACAGTTCGAACTTCGAGAAGAGGCCGATCGCAGGCCAAATTTTGGGTGCCTACTTCGTTTCGAACTTCAGTAAGCAAATCGGACCCGAAGGCAGTTCGGGTACAAGTCGCGGTCGGCAGAGCGTCGATTCTGTCGACGTCGCTGTCGGCACGTTGATGAATTGTTGATGACAGAGGCCTATTGATGACTTGTGGTACTGCAGGGTGGCTTTTGAACAAAATTTGAGAGAGCCTGGAGCCAGTTCAAAAGCTAGCACGAAACAAGAAAGAAAGCTAACTTCGGCTCGCCGAAGTTTATATAGCCTAGCAGATTGCAATTAAACTATAAAATTAAAATGCAAATTCTCCTATGGCAGCTATAGGATGTAGTCGTCTGATTTTCATGAAATTCAAACAAAAATTCTGAAACAATAGTAAGTGGCCAAATCTCTAATATAATGAAAATATGTTGAAAAACAGCGAAGTTAGGATTTTTTTATTTTTTTCCTGATGTTCCTATAGCAGCTATAGGATATAGTCGGCCGATTTTCATGAAATTAAAACTAAAATTCTGAAATAATTTGATGAAAATATGTTAGGAAGCTGCGGAGTTATGTTTTTTTTATTATTTTCCTGATTCTTCCTATGACAGCTATAGGATATAGTCCTCCGATTTTTATGAAATTAAAATCGAAATTCTTGTATAATAATTAGTGGCCAAATATCAAATTTGGTAGAATTTTGTTTGAAAACTGACAAAGTTATAATTTTTTTTTCGAAAATTTTACCGATCGTTCCTATGGCAGCTATATGATATAGTCGTCCGATCCGGCCCGTTCCGATATATGTACAAGTGAGAGTATATAGAAGACTAACTGCAAAGTTTCATTGTTTTAAAACTGAGGGACTAGTTTGCGTAGAAACGGACAGACGGACATGGCTAGATCGACTCGGCTGTTGATGCGTATTTCTCAACATATTCCCAACTTATTAGAGAGGCCTTTTATTTCAGAATTTCGTTTTTAACTTTATAATTCAATTGGAATCTGCAAGGGTATTCGGGTATTCGGCGAGCCGAAATTAGCTTCCTTTCTTATTTATAGTTAAAAACAAATACATTTGAGAGCGTAAAAAATGTCAGATACCATGTAAGAAATCCAAAATTTAATATATCTTTTTTTTTATTTTATGGGTTTATGGTACTTCAAACAAATTTTTTTTCACGGCCCCTTGGGGGAGGGGTTATGGTCCGATCGTCCCCGTACCTCAACAATTCGATATTAAATAAAAATTCACAAATTTTTTCAAATCGTATAAAGAAAATTTATCTACTTCAATGACAAGAGAAATAAACGTACACTTAATGTTTCAAACGATTATGTGATTTTATTGTCTTATTAAGAATGATTTTCATTATTACTTATGATAATTGGGAAGACTTTTTTATATTATGAATAATTCAAAAATTACGACATTGTTACTTACATATACTTTTCTAATTATAGATAAATTTCATTTATTATAAACTTCTCGTTATGCTTTCTATTGAAAATGAAATGAGTCTCAAGAGTCTGTTATTGAGTTTTTTTTTTTTTGTGGAGGACGTATATTAAACCTAGGAAATTGTGCCGTTACTCGTTAAAAACATTTATAAAATTAGTATAAAATGGAAATATATTGGCTGGACTATTTATAAATGTCTTCTGATGTGTTTAATATAAAAAAAAGTTCCGTTCTTCCTCTACTGCATCATTTGTAAGTAGCGATTTTCCTCTAAAAGTGAGTTTAAAGATGTTGTCATATCGTTGATGATCATATTGGCGCCCGGAAAGGGATGTGTTGAACTGCTAACATCTGGCCACACTGGCATTGGAAATGGATCAGCTGTCGTTGTTGTATTCTTCGATGTCTCCATCCAACTTTGACATGATTGAACGTATTCTAAGGTACGCTGATATGTATCCAGTTGCATTGAATTGATATCTGAATTATTTGTAGCTTCTGGAATCTTTTTAGTTGTGCTTAGGTCTTTATTGTTAATATTTAAAGACGGTGACATTTGTGACTGACTTACAATCCCGCATTGTATCTCATTATTATAATTGTTTTGATTCGGATTTTGATTCCTTATTGATTTGTCAGCAGTGTTGACATTTAACTCGGGCAAACTTGTCATGGATGAGTCAATTATTTGATTTTGATTTGATTTCGTTGTAAGTTGTGGTTCGTTTCGTGGAAAATTATGGAAATTGGGACGTTCAGTGTCTGATTGATCTGTTGTTTTGTTTTGATCAGGATCTTGACCTTTATCTTCTTTAACCAAATTTAAGTACTGTAACATTTCATCGGGTAGTATTAGCTCTTCAACTTCATCTAGATTTATGCGTTCATTGGGATGCTGATCGTTGCTCTGAGGTACACACATGTCGCTTGGGTTAAGTGGATCGTAGGCTGGATTGAGTAAAGGAATATTAACATTATCCACCTTAACTGGAAGCTCCTTCCTAAGCTGCTGGTTTCCACTTTTAGTTTTTATAGAACTCTGAGTGTTTATTATTGGCTCAAAATTTTGCTGATTACTTGGTTCCGATTGTCGTCGAGAGGATATATCATAGGAAAACTCCGCCTCAGATCGTATATAATTGGGTATTGAATAGCGACCGCAATTGGAAGATTGATTCGGGTAGCAATCCCCGCCCAAGTCATTATTTTGCAGTCTCTTTAGATTCGTGGCAATTAAATGTGAAGAAGGTGGCGGTGGAAGGCTTTGACTGTTATTATACGAATTGATACAATGAAAATTTACCTCAATTCCCGTTTTATTTATAGAACCATTAATGGTATTGCTATTTCCCGAAGGTGGTAAGCTGTAACAACTTGGCATTATATTTGACATTTGACTGGAAGAGCGACGCGAACATCCTGGTGAAATTGGATCATAGAGAGAGGCGGCATTTGTCGTAACATTATGCGATGTGTGGGATGTACAGGGTCTCATGGTAGATATCGATGATAGCTGTGATGTCTGACTGCTGCGACGACTGGGCATGCTGCCATAATAAGTGCTACTTGTAGAGTTTTGGCTATCACGACGATGGCTCTGTTGCTTATTTAATACTAAATTACGATTATTTACTTGATTCTGTGACGACATATCGTCGGCATAACCTAAAATGTCAGAGTTTGGCGATGAAGCAGAGGTAACTCCTGGTTCCATTTTAAGTTCTGTTATTCTCTGGTTCAGTTCACTAATACCAATTATACGGTGATGATGATTACTCTCAGGTATGTTGCATAATCCCTTTGTTTGAAGACGACTTCTAAAACGTTGCCTTACATTTCCACCTCCATTTCCATTTCCTCCACTGCCAATATTCACCATGGCTCTGAGTACAATCGGTAGATCCGCTACATCGACATCATCCTCACAATTCCAGTTGCTGTCATCCAATGTCAGATTCTCCACCATATGATCGGATGGATAATGATGTAACGCGTCGGTAGCTCCATTTACCAACTGATGATTGTGTTGATGTGGAGAGTTGCTATCCGATTCGGACTTCATGCTCGGGCTGGACATCATTCCCTTGCTAACATGTACGTCGTCGCAACAGGGACTCGAGTCGATGTTGTGCTCCTGCAGACTCTGCCTATTGTTATGACCACCGCCACTGTTATTGTTGTTCCGATGCAAACGAGAGTTGACATCATTTAGAGGCAAGCCTTTGTGCTTTTTATTTGCGTAAAACTCGGCCCCATGAACGGTCTTGACGTGTTTACGTAACGAACTTGGATCGGTATAACGTTTCGTACAGCCAGGTGCCTTGCAAATGTAGGGTTTCTGCAACATAAAACATGTATAGTTACATTATTCAACGAAATTTTATTATTCAAGATAAAATATTCTTTCTTTGGTCTTGTGTTTGTCACTTTTTCTATGCTGTTATGCGACATATCTCCGCGCGACATACATATGTATCTCCGCCGAACTAAAGACGACATATCTCCGTGCGGAGCTATGTCGCTTAAAAATGTCATATCTCCGCGCGGAGATTGTCGTTTTAAGTTCGGCGGAGTAATTTTTAATAATGGTTCAATCTAAGCTAAGCAGCCGAAAATTAGGATTTAAAGGTATGCCGCTGTTTTTATTAAAGACTTGTTTTAATTTCAATTTCCAAGCTTTAATACCTATTTATCAATACCTATTTATTAATACCTATTATATCATACCTATTTTTCTATTCTTATTAAATTCTTTCTCAAATATAGTAAGTTCCTTTGATATCTTGCTGTTTCTATATGGCAGCGCTATATGCCAAGTATATGGCTTTGTATATTAAAGTTTTAAAGGAAAAAATCAGTTTTAATGTTTTTGTGCGTTCTAGCAATGATGTTAAAAACACAAAAAAAAATATAATTTCAGTTAATTTTATTTCTAAGGGTATGGTCTATGCATATTATGATTCTAAAGCTTAGTATGAAGTTAGGTTTTTTATTCGAAATTTCAACTGGGGATGTCATAAAAAAAACCAATACTAAAAATTCTGGCCTTACAAGCCAGTAGTCGAAACCAAAAATTTAGCTATGCTATATACTATTTTATACCCTTTTTATACCCTTGCAGAGGGTATTATAATTTTGGTCAAAAGTGTGCAACGCAGTGAAGGAGACATCTCCGACCCTATAAAGTATATATATTCTTGGTCAGGATCACCTCCTGAGTTGATATAAGCATGTCCGTCTGTCCGTCTGTCCGTCTGTCTGTCCGTCTGTCTGTTTCTACGCAAACTAGTCTCTCAGTTTTAAAGCTATCGACTTGAAACTTAGCACACACCCTTCTTTCCTTTGCACGCAGTATATAAGTCGGAACGGCCGACTATATCCTATAGCTGCCATATAACTGATTGATCGGAAATGGTATAACTTCGGTGTTTTTAGAGTTAGAGAATTCAGATTTTGTACGAATACTATTGTTGTCAACATAATACGACATACCAAATTTCATAACGATCGGCCGACTATATCTTATAGCTGCCATATAACTGAACGATCGGAAATTACCCAACTTTCGCGTTTTTGAAAATAGAAAGTTTAAACTTTAAAATTACAGAATATTCTGCAAGGGTATATAAACTTCGGCTCCGCCCGAAGTTAGCTTTCCTTTCTTGTTGTTTATTTTAATTAACCTTTTTGTTATATTTGTAATTAAGAATGTATTTTTAAAACTTGGGTGTTCTTTTCTATACATACCTCGTTGCTATGCGTACGATTTTGGTGTTTCGCCCGATCACTGGCATTACTAAATGCCTTGCTACATCCTGGATACTCACAAGTATATGGCTTTTCGCCCGTATGCGACCGTAAATGGGTTTTTAAGTTTTCCAAACGTGAATATGCCTTATAGCAGCCCTCAAACTTAAAAGAAAAATTAAAGGATTAACTATAACTATTTACATTTATTGAAATTGGCGAGTATGTAAACGGGGAATATGTAAATATGATTGCTATGCAATCTCTAATGTTGCTGGAAAAACATTCAGGGGATTCCCTACATGACTGAATTACTAAAAATATTTTCAATTGAAAACAGCAATTCCCATACCTACTGCATATACGGTATTTTAGATAATTACTATCATTTTGCGACACGGAAATAGCGACTGAATACTGAAAATAATCAGGGTTTGAGTTAAAATAATTTTCTGTTCAACTTCGATCGACTTTTTAAAAGTTGATTCTGTTTTTTCTTCTGAAAAAAATAAGTAAGTCAAAATTTAGTCAAAAATTAAATCAGCAGTTATTGGTTTAGATTTAAAACATTGAAAATAATTAACGATTATACAGGAAAATACAAAAGAATTTTCCATGTCTTGCGCGTGGGTTTCGTTTGAAAATGTAGCGGGTGACTTCTTGTACCCTGCAGGGTATTATAATTTCAGTCAGAATTTTGCAACGCAGTGAAGGAGACATTTATGACCCTATAAAGTAGACCGATCTATCCATGTCCGTCGGTCCGTCCGTCTGTCCGATTATACACAAACTAGTCCCTCAGTTTTTAAGCTATCTGAATGAAACTTTGCAGGTAGTCTTCTCTCACTACATAAGTCGGAACGGATCGGATCGGACTATATCATAACTATATCATAAAGCTTCCATAGGAACGATCGAAAAAATGTTCGAAAAAATGTTTGAAAAAAATTATAACTTTGGCAGTTTTCAGCACATAGTCATAAAAATATTTGGCCATTTATCATTATTCCAGAACTTCGTATTAAATTTCATGAAAATCGGACGACTATAGCTGCAATAGGAAAAATCGGAAGCAATAGGAAAAGGAATCGGAAAATTTTTGAAAAAAATTATAACTTCGCTGTTTTTCAACATATTTTCATCAAACTTTAGATTTGGTTACATAATATTATTCCAGAATTTCGATTTACATTTTATAACATTTGGACGATCCTATAGCTTCTATAGGAACAATCAGGGAAATAATAGAAAAAATCATAACTTCGCTGTTTCTCAACATATTTTCATCTAACTTGAGTTTCGGTCATTCATTGATATCTTTAAATTTCCTTTTTAATTACATAGTTCAATTGCAATCTGCAAGGGTAAGCCGAAGACTTGTTTCTATTCGTAAAAATATATAGTCTATACATTGTCAATAGTTTTAGTAATTCAGTAATTCAGTCAATCTTTCATGTTGGCAACCCTCTTTATAATGTTTTTAAGAGCAATTCATAAAAATATATTATAAAATATGAAACACATTGTATCTTACTGTGCATTTGTGCGGCTTTTCACCTGTATGACGACGCATATGGACGACTAGCATATACTGCGCTTTGAATGGCTTTTCACCACGCGTGCAATCCTCCCATCGGCAGACAAAGGCCTTTTTATTAGTCTGGATATGATCGTTATTTATATGCTTAACAAGTTCATCTTGGGTGATAAACTCAATGCAACAGCTACGCCAATGGCAATTGGTCTCAATAAAATCACCAGGTTCGTCTTTAATATCCGTTGTATCAGCATTGGCACAATCATATTCATTTAATAATTCTTCACTGTTGTGATGACTTAACTTAAAATCTGCATTGGGCGTGCATTTAGAAATATTATCTTTTCTGTTATCAAAACGTTCCAATAAATTCGATGAGGCACTATCGGCTTCTACTTGGGCTACTTGAGTAAGGCCACCACCACCAGATGTTGATGATGGCTGTTCAGTTGGTGCCATATCTTTAAGCTGACGATCGTGCCCCTTTTTTATAATCTGAAATAATAAAAATTGTCATTTAAGATGTAATTAATACATAACAAGAAAGGAAGCTAACTTCGGCTTACCGAAGTTTATATACCCTTGCAGATTACAATTGAGCTATGTAATTAAAAACTAAATTCTAAGATAACTTTAAATGGCCTAATCTCAAATTTGATGAAAATATGTTGAGAAACAACCGAGTTATGATTTTTTCTATTATTTCGCTGATGTTCCTATGGCAGCTATAGAATATAGTCGTTCGATTTTCATGAAATTTAAATTAAATCTCTGGAATAATATTAAGTGGCCAAATCTAAAGTTTGATGAAAATATGTTGAGAAACAGCGAAGTTATGATTTTTTCTATTATTTCCCTGATTGTTCCTATGGCAGCTATAGGATATAGTCGGCCGATCCTTATGAAATTTGGTATGTCGTATTATGTTGTCAACAATAGCATTCGTACATTCTGAATTCTCTAACTCTAAAAACACCGAAGTTATACCATTTCCGATCAATCAGTTATATGGCAGCTATAGGATATAGTCGGCCGATCCCGGCCGTTCCGACTTATATACTGCGTGCAAAGGAAAGAAGGGTGTGTGCAAAGTTTCAAGTCGATAGCTTTAAAACTGAGAGACTAGTTTGCGTAGAAACAGACAGACGGACAGACAGACGGACAGACGGACAGACGGACAGACGGACATGCTTATATCAACTCAGGAGGTGATCCTGACCAAGAATATATATACTTTATAGGGTCGGAGATGTCTCCTTCACTGCGTTGCAAACTTTTGACCAAAATTATAATACCCTCTGCAAGGGTATAAAAAGGGGGAAGGAGAGCCTGATAAAACAGGAGGTGTTTTAAGAACAGTTTTGTCCACACTTTTCATTCGTTTTTCATTTTAACCCCACCTTGTGTTCATCATTAACTTTAATTCTTGAGGCAGTTGAAGAGGTTGGCATTTGATTCGGTAACTGTAATGGTAAGTCACTGATGTTTCGGGTAATCACTTCGGTTAAGTGATTTCCTTGGTTTACGGGAAATCCTACTGCCGCTGCAGCTGCTTGTTCCGCCGATGTCATAGGATTCAAAAGTCCAGCACTGGCGCGTAACAAGTGTGCTTGTATCTGCTGTAAACGCGGTGCCAGTGTTGCGTGCGCGGGATGGGTCATGGGTATGTGACCATAGGAGCCACTGGCAGCACTGCTGCTCCCGCGCGAACTATTCATTAGCGTAGCCAAAGAATTTGGCGAGAATCGAATCATTGAATTAATGTCAAATGAATCTGAATATGGCGATGAAGATAGAGCTCGTTTGCGGCTAATACTTGTCCTAATACTACCACCAGGCGGTGGCACAGGTCGTCTATTATTACCATTATCGATGCTAAATGGAAAATCCGTGCTGGCCAGCGATCCAGCTGCCGCGGCAGCTGCTACAGCAGCATGATGCAGATCACCTAACGAGCCCATGCCACAGGTGGCTAAAAAATCACCTGATCCTATACCCAGGCCGGCCAGATGGAAGGCTGAGGCGGCACAGTTAACATACGGATCTATATTCAACGTAAAATGAGAGAAAGAAAATCAAAATATAAAAAAAAAAAATAATAAATATATAATAAATACCATGAAATGAAGTTGTGGAACTGCTACGCTGAAGGGAATATAGCTGCTCCATATACCCGGGAATTCTATAAGCTGGATGAAATTCATGTGCATGTTGCGACTGTCCATGAACATGCTGATGATGCGGCGTATGATGATGGTGCTGATGCTGCGGGTGATGTACAGTGTTCGGTGGTAAAATCGACGTTGTGGGAGTTTTAATTATTGCTTCTGAAGTGACTTCAGGAGTGGCTTGCATCATGGATGGTGTCATCGACACCGAGCTGGAAACATCTGTTGTATGTACATGAGTAATGCAAGCCGGAGAACCTGAACCCGACGGCAAGGCCGCAGCGGCAACGGCTGCCGCTCTCCGCGATGCTAAAAATTGCAATTCCGAATACCTATAAAATAAATATATAATAAATATAGAAAGGTTGTATAAATTCGAATTATCTTTAGAGTATGGTAAATTGTCAATTATAATTGCGAATCAACATTTAAACACATTTAATGGAGTTAATTTTCATGCCATCCTTTTAATATCTTCAGATTAATTACTTGAAGAGGATTTGATATGAAATAGCTGATAAACTCGATTTTGAAAAAGTTTGACTTATACCACTTTCAAAATCAAGTGCTCAATTATATTGTGCGTTTTTAGAGATCGTTTCTGATACTTTGTTTTAATTAATTCTGATTTCTAAAGTAAGTGATGATGTTTCCGTTATTGTAGTCATTTTGCCCTTGCAAGTTGTTATAATTTCAGTCACAAGTTTGCAATGAAGGCTTTGAAACATCGTCTTTTTTTCTAATATCGATCTTTCGATATTAAAAAAAAAAGGAAACATCAATGTATCGATAACCGAAGTTTTTTGTAAAAAATCTTAAATTTGAAAAAATGAACAGAAAGTTTTGTAGTCATATAAAAAACATTTGAAAAATTAGAACATGATAAAAAAAAAACAAAAAATATTGCGTCTGATCCTGCAGACATAGTTTTCAATTAAACATAAGTTTATAGAGATCTTCCCGTTCATTTTCAGTAACAGTATCAAGTCCATACAAAAAATATCAAGTATCGTAATAAAAACGATGTTATTTTAAATTAAAATTAAAATTTATTTTAAATAAAAAAACATCGATGCATCGATACTACATCGATACTTCTGTCAGCTCTATTGCAGGGTATTATCATTTTAGTCAGAAATTTGCATCGCAGAGAAGAATCATTTCCACATTTTACACAATAACACTGCACACACAAAACAGCTGATATTGAATCGGATTCGATTTCATTTCGAAAAGTAAACGTAGTCCAATTGTGTTCGGAATTGGGAACAGCAATTCGAACTCGGCCCGGTTTGCGTTCGGTTTACTTTTCGTTTGGATTCGGAATTGAGAACAGGCCTGTTTATTTACATATATTCTTAACCACCAGCAACATCCGAGTAGATGACCGTCAGTCTGTCTTCTTTTGTCTGATTTTACGCAAACTAGTCCCTTCCTAAGATTTCGGAATGAAACTTTTCAGATAGTCTTCTATAAATATGTATATTCATACGAAACGAGTCTAATCGGACGACTATATTATCGGAATATGTTTAGAGTAAAATTATAATTTATCAAGTTTTAAACATATAATTGCAATTTTCCATTTTGTAAATTTTTGAAGCGAAGTTTTTTTTCGGGCGTTCTGTGGGTTACCTATAAATCTTATTCCCAAGATGGGGAGTGAACTGAGACAAAGTATAAGCGGAATAACGTCACCGTTAAATTCCCTCTTGCTCTAACTCCCTATCTCTGTCATTCTCTCTCTCTCCCTCCCCTGTCGATCAGTTTTTAAGAGTAAAAACACATAAACATAACAAAAATTTGAAATATTTTGGGATTGTATAAAAAATGTTTGTTTTTACTATCAAGTATGTTTAGCGGTATGAGTCTTTAGAGAGCTTAGAGTCCCTAAATCTTTTTGTGTAATAAACGCATCCAAATTGCAAATTGTAATTGTGATTCTACCTAGAAATCCTAGCTAGACTCTCCAATCAGTTCGAGTACGATATGAGAATCGACTAAAATGAAAATATCGAAAACTTTAATAAACGTTTCGAAGTTTTAAATATAAATATAAAAATATTAATATTATCAAAATATATAAAAAAAGTTATTTGTTTAATTTTTTTTTATTTATAAAGAGTACTTCCGATAAAATTCGTCGACCAATTTTTTATCGACTCAATTACTAAAAAGTTATTGTGACTTCAGATTTAATATTAGGCAACGCTTTAGGTTGCTAAATGGCAGCCATGACAGTAATGACAGTCATAACATAACCAAATTTTTTAAAAATCAAATATTATTTTGTTCCAAATATTTTAATCAACAAAATGTTAAAAACGATCTAATTAGCTAAGTAATTTTTCGTTTCAGATAAATAAATAAGCACAAGTTTGGAATTTCATTTTATTTTACGCCTGAAATGATCCGTTTAAAAGATGAATCAGTTTTGAATCTGAAGTCGGAACGGGCCGCAAGGGCTGAAAGGGATTACAAACATCGGGTCTGCTTTCATATTTTATAACTGCCGTAAGAACTATCGAGAAATTTAAAGAAATTTGGCTACCGCCAACACATTGTCATCTACTTTGAGTGGATTTTTTTTCTAATAGGTTCGCTTGTAGTTTTATGGAAATTGGATGACCATTTCATATTCTGCCACAGACCAATAATATGAAAACTAACATAAATTCGTTATTTTTTAATATGTATACATAACTTGAGATATAATTTTTAAGATTGTATTTAAGACTATATTTTATAGTCGACATAGTAAATATAATAGGTCTACAAATATCGGGGTCATGCGAGTTGTTGGATAGCTGGGTTTCATTTCCTAAAGAATTTGGTGCGTAGAATCCAATATGGTGTCAGCATGATGTTGACATATTTGAGGTTATGTACGCGAAAGCGGCGTTTTTTCCAACTTTTGAGATTATGTAGAGGGCACAAAAAATTTTGTTTGACTGTTTATCCTTTAATTTAAGAACTCAAGAGATCAAATGCGATTTTTTCTAAAAATTTATGGCTGTTAGGGTTCATACGAATGCTAATGACATAGAAGGAATATAACTTTGAAAAGCCATAACTTTGAGAAAATCGTAGTTTATCTTTTGCAGTCTTAAAAAAGAGTTACACTAATTTCATTGTTAGTCCGAAAACATTTCTTACGCCCCATGCATAGCCTCCTAAATATCGATACTTTCAGCAACACAACTATGATGACCAGTGTAATTGCTAAATATATAGAAACTTATAAAAGCGTGTTTTTGTTTAATTTTATGTTAAACAAAATAGTGAAAAATGAAACTTACGCAAGTGGAAAGTAGGTTGGCAAAGCGTAAGCGTCCATTTTGTTTCAGCTACAAATATTTTACCATTAAAGTCCTTGAATTGTTATTAATTATGTGCACATATGTATTATGGGTTTGCCGTCGGAGTGGCACAGTTACAAAAAAAGTAGTGAAAAACTGTTAAATTGGATTATATACTAGCACATTCACTTATTTAAAAACATTTAAACAGCTTTAAATAATAAAATTATATTGAAAACTTCACACCATATTATTATAAACTTTTCACAAGAACTCATTTTTTAGTATGTAATGGGATAATCATTTTCTACATAATTTCTGAGAATCACCTGCACTTTAGTATTTGTTGTTCATTTGAGGTTCACTTAGTCATGTATAAGCATGTTTTGTTTTATAATAAATGCATTTATGCTGCCGTCTTGTTGCCGTGTTTCTTTCGAGAGGAGGACTGAGTGATATTAACAGCTAGGCTCCTACAATGCTTCGCTTAGTTTAAATGAAGCAGCTCGGAGATCGTTTCTCACAAATACCTGCGCCATATAACACAGATACTGCCACAGATTCCAACATAGATACGTTAAGCACACAGACAGATATAACAGAGAAATACATAAGCAAGTGCAGCGCCGAGTATCTGTGTTTGCGCTACACAGATCACAAGCAAGCGAAGGCGGGCAGATCGAAGATGGCCACACAATAAACACAGCACACACGTACATACCCATCAACGAGATACTTTTTTGGTTCGCCAGTGATGACCACTTTGACTTGGCTATTTACCATCAGATGCGACTGCTTAGAATAAATTTCACCAGTTGGGAGGCAGGTAGTTTCATTTTGACCTTGATGGCATATCAGCCGAAATAATTTCTGTTTTTCTATGCAGGCAACGTACATACTATTAGCCGCACCTCCGGTCCTTTTTTCCTTACTAAATTTTTTTTTGCTACTTCTACCTATGAAGTACAAATATATGTTTGTATTGTTCTTCTGATGGTGTATTGTGTATGTACGGGCTTGTGCCTGTGTGCACACTTTATGGATACATAAACATACATACATATGTATACGTACACTCAGTTTGGCAGTTTGACAATAAAATATTCATGACAGCGGATTTAAAATATAATTGAGCAAATGCATCGATCAGAATAGATTGATATATTTATAAAATATAAAATTAATTACTTACTAAAATTATTTGTCAAAGTGTCGTTTAAAAGTATTAATATTATAATATTATCTATTATCCACTCCTTAATGTTTATATTTATTGTATTACAATTAATTTTGATATATTTATATCAGTAGAATACACTTACCCCGAATACTTCTCGCTAATCGCGGCCTTAATAATTATATTCCTGAAAAAAAATTTTAGTTCAAGTACCAGTACTACTTTTGTATTAGTTCACAATCTTGTAGTACATATATGTATATTATTCAAATGTTGTCTGATTTTTCCAATTCTTTTTTACCGATTAATATAACATTATCAAATAAAAGTACATACCAGTTTTTATTTTATTACTGTTTATTTATTACAAAAATTTTTGTCTGACCCATATTAATTTTATGAAATTCTATAAATAAAATAAAATAATACTTATGCATATACTCAAGAAAGTATCCTTTATTATATTTATATATATTAAATTTCACGTGTTACTCTATTGGGCATCGAATTCTAAAAAGCGCATAAATATTTCTGTTATATTCCCGAATTTATCACTTTCTATAAGATTCTTTAATTGTACCATTCTTTTTGGACTCTCTTTTTTTATTTTTGCAGCCATATATTCTATATTGGGTTGAGTTCGGAGCTGTTTACTAGCAAACCAATGGACTTAATGCGCAATTCTTCTTTCAAAATGGTTGTATTTATTAAGAAGAATAAATAGATAAAGTTCATCATACCATGAATCATTAAAAAACAAGAAAGGAAGCTAACTTCGGCTTACCGAAGTTTATATACCCTTGCAGATTACAATTGAGCTATGTAATTAAAAACGAAATTCTAACATATGTAACACTGAATGGCCAAATCTCAAATTTTTCTAACCTGATGTTCCTATGGCAGCTATAGGATATAGTCGTCCGACTTCGATGAAATTTAAATCGAAATTCTAGAATAATATTCAGTGACGAAATCTCAAGTTTGATGAAAAGTTTGAGAAACAGCGAAGTTGTATTTTTTTTTCGAAAAATTTGCCGATCATCCCGATTTTTCCTATTGCAGCTATAAGCCGTAGTCGTCCGATTTTCATGAAATTTAATTCGAAATTCTGAAACAATAATAAATGGCCAAATATCAAATTTGGTGATAATATGTTGAAAACTGACAAAGTTATAATTTTTTTTTTTTAATATTTTCGATTGTTCCTATGGCAGCTATATGATATAGTCGTCCGATCCCGCCCGTTCCGACTTATGTAGAATAGAATAATAGAACAAGAAATGAAGCAAACTTCGGCTCGCCAAAGTTTATATACCCTTGCAGATTGCAAGCTATGATTTTTCTATTATTACACTGATTGTTCTTATCTCAGCTTTATGATATAGTCGTCCTATTTTCATGAAATTAAAACCAAAATTCAAAAATAAAGATAAGTGGCAAAATTCGATTTTCATGAAATTAAGCCGAAATTCTGAAATATTGATAAATGGCCAGCTATCAAATTTTGTGAAAAATTTTGAACACTGACAAAGTTCTAATTTTTTTTTTTTAATTTTTACGATCGTTCCTATGGCAGCTATATGATATAGTTGTGCGATCCGGCCCGTTCCGACATACATATATACGAGTGAGAGTATTTAGAAGACTAACTGCAAAGCTTCATTCAGATAGTTTTAAAACTGAGGGACTAGTTTGCGTAGAAACGGACAGAAGGACAGACCGACAGACGAACATGGCTAGACCGACTCGGCTGTTGATGCTGATCAAGAATATATATACTTTATAGGGTCGGAGATGTCTCCTTCACTGCGTTGCAAACTTCTGACTGAAACTATAATACCTTGCAAGGGTATACAAATCATAACTTCGCCGTTTCTCAACATATTTTTTTTAATTTGCCGGCCTTTTAAAATTGGTTCAGTATTTCGTTTTTAATTTAATAGTTCAATTGCAATCTGTTATTACCAGTCACAAAATTTGATGCTATATAGGTGTCATTGGTAGCTTTTTTGCTATTATGACATTATTAGCATTAGTTAGAGACTTCATTAAATATAATGTTTGACAGCTCTATAGGGTTTTAAACACGTGCCAGCAAGATGACTATACGTCACTTCAAATGCATTGACAATGCATTAGAGGCGGAAATCGAATTATCTACATAATATATACATACTAGATACAAAATTGGACCGATGACGAAATACTGCTCTAATGAAACAAAATTGTAATTGAAAAGTATATTAGCCAGCTAATTAGAGGTCACAAGTCATCTTGGTCACACATTTTTTGCAATTTTTTGTTGCAACCGAAATGCAAATAAATCTTTAAAATTTGGTAACAATTATGTTTATTTTATTGACGAAGTTCTTGACCTGAAAAATTAACAGAAATTCCAAATGCATAAAATTATAAGTACTTCGACAAGGACACCAGAAATTGTTATTGTTTACATTTTAAAGTCGGTGTGACTCTAGTCGCATTACAAAAGAAATCAGAGCAAAATAGCACATATAGTTATCTCTTTCAAGGTTCTAATTAAGTCTCTAATTAATGAGAACTGCATTACTGTATCATACAACATACAACAACATGATCACTGATCATTGATGGAGATTTCCATCGGTAGTTCTGCTGAACCAAAGGAGGAGCCTAAAAATAGTACGCTACCTTTTCGCGAACCTGGTTAAAGTATCGAAAAGAATAATATAAAAAAAAGAACGTCACCATAGGAAATATAAATTATATGTAATGAAAGCAGAGACATCCCCAGTCATCTTTAAAATTTGTTATGTTTAATTATTTCTAGGTTTATTATTATGTTTTTCATGGGCACGAATGAAGTGTGATGTGCTGAAACAGGACGAAATAAATATGACAGCATGTCTTTTCAATAAAATGAGACGCCACAATCAGTAATAAGTTACTTGGATATTGCTAGAAATATTTGACTATTCAGATATTTGTACAATTGTCCTTTATCGTATAAGCAAATTCAAATCAATGTTGTAGGGAAGCAGTAAGATAACGATAGGTTTCAACCGATTATTTTTGAAACGGCGAAATGTATCATACTCGTTCAGCAGAACAACTTGATTTCTGATTCATCACTGATCAGTGATCATGTTGTTGGTTGCGTTCAGCAGTCATTAAAATAATTTTTCATTCGGGTTTTTTTTTTTGTAAATGGTATTTGTTTCTTCTAACAAAAAATAAATAAAAGTGGAAAATAAATAGCTAGCGAGACCAAAAATATTCAAAATCATAAAATAAGTCATAAACCGTAAATAACTTAATAAACTTAAATCTGAATAATCTGAAAAACAAGAAAGGAGACTAAATTAGGTTTGTACATCCTTGCAGTTTACAATTAGAGCATTGAGATTAATTTGATCAAATTAAGAAGAAACCAACAAAAAATATATAAAACCCTTATACAAATTGGATTTAGCATTTACCTATACATATACTATTCAAAGTTTAACATAAAGTTAAAATATGTTGAAAACTTTTTTTCTAAAAATGATAGGATCTGTGTATGGCAGTTTAGACTTATGTATATTCGAGAGAGAATATAAAGAAGACAATCTGCTAAGTTTCGTTTGGTTACATACATAGCTTCATAACTAAGGGATTAGTTTGCGTAAAAATGGACAGACGGACATGGCGAGATCGACTGAGCTCTTGATGCTGATCAAGAATATATACATATAATAAGGTCGGAAATGTCTTCTTTACTTTGTTGCAAACTTCTGACTATAATTAAAATACCGTGCGAGGTTAACCAATGCTGTGAAATAATTAATATATATATAAACATAGGCTTAATTTTCCTTTCAGACCGGATACTAGCATAAAGAAACTGTTGTTGTTGAAAATCTTAAGGACTTAATATTGCTTTTGAATTGTTACATTTCTTGAAATATTTTATATATGTATCTTCATGTGTGTTTATTCCCTTTAACTTTTTATTCGTCTGCCTTTTCCCTTTTTTATTTTGTTTTTTTTTCGTACTGCCTCGACGGCGGACAACATAATTCCAAAGGCCAACTCTCGGCTCAATTTCTTGATAATGATGATGCTTCAATCTGTGCCTGGTGCCCTGCCTCTGTGCTGTCGCTTAATGGAGAAAGAAACTGGATTTAAAACGTGGATGTATTCGAGAGGAGTATACAGATAAATGCCTATACTACTATAACGTTGTTTTATGTGTATGTGTAAAAAACGAAAATATGTGTTGCCTTTTTATTTTCTTCTCTTTAGGATCGATCCGCGCTGACTAATTAAGCCTTTAAAATTTGTAAAAAGGAGAGAAGAAAATAAAGTCATTGGGCCTCTGCAGCCACTAAAGAGTTTTGATAGAGGAAAACCGGTGCGAAGAGGGGAAAATACATTAACGTAAATCTATATATGAATGTATGTATGTATGTATCTGAACGTTTTTATGATTATAGGCATTCGAAATGTACATGTACGTAGGCTTATGTACAGGGTCCCACGCTCAAAATAAAATTAACAATAAAATAACAGAAACTTGTTAATGTTAAATTTTTGACAAAATCTTTTTCTTTACATTTATTTTCAAATGAAATTCGCTTTTGTAAATACATATATGTACATATATCATTCACATATACAAATTTAAAGATTATCTGGTTGTGATGTTATTTTCCAAGAACAGACAAAAGTTTTCTCATAAAAAATAAAACGAATTCCATGTGCTGCACATGAAATACATGCAAAAGATACGAAGATAAATATACACTATGTGTACACTACATGCTTGGAACATAAATACATACGTATATGTACATGTTTGACGCTTCTCCTTTCAGGGCAGAGCGAAGAGACGAGGCGAGACTTGAGTAAGACGTTAAATGTTACAAAAGGGCAGAGACGCAGACGCAAAAATAATAATGAGAATGTAGACGAAGAGCGCACAGCATGCGATTCAGAGATTCAATCCTGCTGAGATCGTATTTAGAACATTCTTTTTGTTTTACAAGAAAGAAGTTGTTGTTGGAGGAAGCAGTGCCCTCACCCCAGGGCATCAGAAAAGGTTGTCTTGACTGTGACACATTCCACAGATGCAGAAGAGACGACCTGCAGGTAACTGTGGATCACATTTATATGAATACATATAAACTAAACATTTTCGGTATTAGATTAAAGTTTGTGGATTTTGTCTTTTAATTTTATCAAAATAATTTCTAATACTAATAAATACAAACAATATTATTAATAAGGCTCACCTAAAAGAGACAACGAAACGGTTAAAGTAAAAATGGATTTGTCTAAGTCAATAAAGGTAGTCTCTAATTACTGCCTTACTATGTCATAAGGCCATAAAGATTTGAGCGCTCCGTAGGATTTTACAAAAGTGCGAGCAAGAGGACTATACGGCACTCCTAATACATTAGAGGCGGAAACCGATAGGTCTACGCAAAATATACCAAATGCCAAATGGGACCGATAACAATATACTGCTCTAATGAACCGAAGTTGTAGTTAAAAATATATTAGCCAGCTTATGGCCTTATGATACAGTAATGCAGTTAATTAGGGACTTAATTAGAACATAGAAAGGGACAACTATATGTGTTATTTTGCTCATTTCATTTTGTAATGGGACTACGATTTTACAGACTTTAATAGGTAACAAATGTTATTAATTTTTGGAGTCCTCGCCGAAGAATTCCTCTTTTTTTGCATATGGAAGTTGATACCTTTAGTTTTTAACTTCTTATGCATACAAATTGTAATTAACATCCAAATAATACATTTCAGGTAATTTTGCAGCTCAGGAACTTCAACTAAAAACTATTATTGTTCTCAATTTTTAAAGATTTCTTTTGCATTTTAGTAGCAAACAAAAAATTATTTTAAACAAGAAAGGAAGCTAACTTCGGCTCGACGAAGTTTATATACCCTTGCAGATTGCTATTGAAGTATAAAATTAAAAACGAAATTCTAAGATAACATTGAATGGCCGAATCTCAAATTTGATGAAAATATGTTGAGTTATGATTTTTTTATTATTTCTCTGATTGTTCCTACGGCAGCTATAGGATATAGTTGTCCGATTTTCATGAAATTTAAAACGAAATTTTGGAATAATATTAAGTGACTAAATCTCAAGTTTGATGAAAATATGTTAAGAAACATCGAAGTTATGATTTTCTCTATTATTTTCCTGATTGTTCCTATGGCAGCTATATGATATAGTCGTCCGATCTATAAGATATAGACGTTCGATTTTCATAAAATTAAAAACAAAATTCTGAAACAAAAACAAGTGGCCAAATTCCAAATGCAATGAACATATGTTGAAAAAAAACAGCAAAATTATTGTTTTTTTTATTATTTTCCTGATTGTTCCTATGACAGCTATAAGATATAGTCGTCCGATTTTCATGAAATTAAAACCGAAATTCTAGAATAATAATTAATGGCTAAATATCAAATTTGGTGGAATTGTGTTGAAAACTGACAAAGTTATAATTTTTTTTCGAAAAATGTACCGATCGTTCCTATGGCAGCTATATGATATAGTCGTCCGATCCGGCCGGTTCCGACTTATGTAGGAGTGACAGCATATAGAAGACTACCTGCAAAGTTTCATTCAGATAGCTTCAAAACTGAGGGACTAGTTTGCGTATAATCGGACAGACGGACGGACAGACGGACAGACGGACATGGCTAGATCGACTCGGCTGTTGATGCTGATCAAGAATATATATACTTTATAGGGTCGGAGATGTCTCCTTCACTGCGTTGCAAACTTCTGACTGAAACTATAATACCCTGCAAGGGTATAAAAACAGCAAAAATTTATTTGTATTGTATGGCCATTTTGACTTGTGATCTCTAATGAGCTGGCTAATATACTTTTCAGTTACAATTTTGTTTCATTAGAATCATCGTCGTATCATATTATATGTTGATCAAGTTCAAAAAAGCATCTGAGGTCGCTCATTGGATGTTCTTTGTATACGGAGTGAAGTCATTTCCGACTAGAGATGGGCGCGTGTCTAATTCTTTCAACACGGCCACGCATGAACACGAAACAATTAATTTTGTGTAACACGAAAACGCCCGGCCGATTTCAGTGCAACACGAATACGAACGATACACGCACGACAAACACAATTTTTTTATATTTCTTTTTGAGCTTTTCAACTAACTATAATCTTTGGCAGACCCCAGATAAATAAAAATACACACTAAATTTCTCATTAAAAGCAATAGTTCATTTATTAATAATCTAAGTTAACCTGACAAATACAAATTTAATGGTTGCGTTCACCAGAACAACATGATCACTGATCACTGATGGATTTCTATCGATAGTGCGTGTCATCCCTAATTTTTTGCAAGATTTTAATAATCATGATCACCAAAAAGGGATCGTAAAAATAGTCCGCTACCTTTTCGCGATAATGGATTATATCGATGGTTGAATTATCGAAAAGAAAAATAGAGAAATAAGAACGTAACAAAGGGAAAAAAAAAATTATTATTAATAAAAGCAGTGGTCAGTCATTATAATTACTTAATTTTAACGAATTGGTAATTGTTTATATAATTATTACTAAGTTTTTGTAAGCAAGAAAGAAGTGTACAGTGCTGCATTAGGATGAAATAAATTTGACAGCACGCCTTTTCAATGAAATAAGACGCCACATTCAGCAATAAATTATTTTATGACCTCTGGTCAAAAACTATTACTTGACAGTTTAAGGAATATTTTAAAATGTCTCCAGTTGCTTTTTAGTTATGTTTTAGTTACTGTTGTTTATATCAATTATCTTATAAGCAAATTCAAATCAATGTTGGCGGGAAGCAGGAAGATAACGATAGGTTCCAAGCAGATTGTTTTTGAGACGCGTTCACCAGAACAACATGATCACTGATTACTGATCCCTCAGGGAACGCAACCATTGTGTGTATGCAAGCAAATAATGTGACCATCTTGTATACATAATATGTATAAAGTAAAAAGCCTATATTTCCGCTATTTATGGCACGATCGTAATGAAATTAGGACAATTGATAAAATACATCAAGGTTTTGAACTTAACTTTAAGTTTAGGAGATATACGTTTTTTTCAAATAGCTCCCCAAAAAAGGGGAGGAGCAATAATTGAAAATAAACTTGATCTGCGTGCAGATATAAGAGGTCTAAATCCCAAGTTAGGTGTCTCTAGCTCTTGTAGTCTCTGAGATCTAGGCGTTCATACAGAGAGACAGGCGGACGGACAGACGGACATGGCTATTTCGACTCCTTAAGTGGTCCTGACCAATATTGAGGTAACTTTTGGGGGTCTGCCACGCCTCCTTCTGCCTGTTACAGAATATCGCACTCGCACAAAATTATAATACCTTTGACCCTTCGTACAGGTTATAAAAAGAAAAAGACAAATTTTAAGCTTCGTGTTGGCGTGTTGAGTCGTGTTTTCGTGTTGGAGTGCCGAACACGGACACGCACGAACACACAAAAAGTGATTACATGCAACCAAGTATCATGAGAATGCGAATGGTTCCTATGGCAGCCAGGTATAGTCGTCCAATTTTTATAAAATTAAAATCGAAATTCTAAAATAATAATTAGTCGAGGACCACCGCAGCCAGTGCTCGAGAATTTAATATTAAGTTTAATATTGTATGCGTTACAATCTTTCACGTTTTGCGGAAATCAGTGCTTGAAAGTGTTTTTGAAAAAGTGACTTATATTAGGTTGTTTGGTAATGACATACCGGTTTTTACATTCAAATTTCGCGCTTCGCTTGTGAAGTCAATGCTGTATATCTTTTGAAAGGTATTGGCATCAATATAAAATGACATATAGTTTGTTTACATGAGCTTCCACGCTAAAAAATTACAATCGATTCACAACGCAGAAATTCGGGCAATTTTGAAATCTTATTTCGTACAGGGAAAAACTGCTGCGGAATCTTGCAGACAGATTATTAATGTCTAGGAGATAACAAACTTTCGATTCAAACCGCCGAACAGTGGTTTAGGCGGTTCCGAAGTGGCAATTTTGATACCGAAGCACCCAAGCCTTCCGGACGACCAGTGATCGTTGATATGAATAAAATCATGGAAATAGTGGATCGAGATCGTCATGTGACTATTAGACCCATCGCAAAGGAGCTGCAACTAAGCACGGAAACCGTCAATAGGCATTTAAAGTCGAAAAATGTGTCAAAAATACCTCTGCGTTGATTCAGGATGGTTTGAAGTATTTATTAACAAGGTTTAATCAATATATTTAAAGAAACACAAAGTATAAACTGAACTTGGCTTGTGAGCGTGTGGCACACGTCTGTCTCCTTTGACGTTGCCAATCGAACTGCTTTATTTTTGACAACTCGGCCTTTCCTGACGATAGTTAGTCTTCTCTTGAGTAATCGTAGTCTTCATCATTCGTATCCAGATCTGGGATTAAAGGACACCACGGCTTCATGTGATCAATGGATACTACGTTGTTGTATCGTCTTTGAGAAACAGAATGATCTGGTAGGTTCTCAATTATGTATCGGTCGTTACCAAGGATCTTACTAACAATATAAGGTCCTTTGAAAGCTAAATCCAATTTATGTGTCTCTCCTGTAGCAGCTGGAACAAAGTCAATCATAACCAGATCATCCACACTGAATTTCTTTGGAGAAATATGTTTGGCATCATATCGGATCTTCCATTTTTGCTGCTCCGTTTTTATATTCTGTTCTGCTTGCTGGCGATTTAGTTCAACATTAACTTCTGGCTCGTACTCCTGAGTTAATGCCTGAATTAGGCGATTTTTGGAGACATCTCGTGGATTGAAGTTAAAGACCAGATCATTTGGGGTAAACTTTGCAGTGGAATTGATGTTTGTATTCATGCTCCACTGAAAGTTCCCTAAGTTTTGATCCCAATCCTTATCGATGACAGTGCTCGTTTTTAATGCACTCAGTAAGGTTTTATTTACTCTTTCAGCCTGGCCATTAGCGCGTGGCGTGCGAACTGCTGTTTTGATGTGCTGGATTCCATTTTCATTTATAAAATTGTCGAACTCCTTTGATGTGAACGATGTACCTCTATCCGAAGTTAGGCGTACAGGTTGCCCAAAAACGGAAAAAATTTGTTTTAAAGCTTTAATTAAAGGTGTCGTTTTTGTATTGCTTGTGGGTATTAGAAAGGTGTACTTCTTAAACGAACACACACAACCACGAGTATGTGACAATTTCCGTTTTTACTTTCAATATTATCAATATTAATTGATCGGAACGGAATGGGGACTACTTCTTGCAAGTGTAGTTCACCATCAGATTTTCCACCTTTTACCTTATTCACACAGCATTCTGGGCATGACGCAATGTAGGACTT